>CM021775.1:3363984-3502873 GCA_011076525.1 Nettapus auritus
GCTGGGACCGGGGCTGGGAGCTGAGCGGTGCGGAGCGGTGCGGGGCTGCGCGGTGCTGCAGCAGCAAGAGGCGGCGGCGGAGGCCCCCCAAGCTCCGCGCCTGCCCGCCCGCCGCCATCCCCCCCCCCCCACCCCACCTCCCCTCCCCTTTTCCAGGACGTCCCCATGGCCACCAAAATCGACAAGGAGGCGTGCAGGGAGGCGTACAACCTCGTCCGGGACGATGCCACCGAGGTGAACTGGTAGGTGCCAACCCCCCCCCAAGCCGCGGGCACCCCCTCGGTCTCCTTCCTGCACGGACAGCGATGCTCCGCTGCTGCCCCGCTCCTCGTCCCCTGCCCCTGTGCCACCCCCTCCTCCTTTTCCCCTTTCCAAGGTTTTTTTTCTTGGAATATCATATAGGCAGCCTTTACATTTCTTCTCCTTTCCCATCTCCAAAGGCTGACTTCTAAGTATCTCCTTCCCCCTTTCTCTTAAATATCACCTTTCCCCATCCCCAAAGGCTGACTTTAAACATCTCCTTCCCCCCTTCTCCTAAATATCTCCTTCCCGCCTTCTCCTAAATATCTCCTTACCCCCTTCTCCTAAATATCTCCTTCCTCCCTTCCCCTAAATATCTCTTTCCCCCCTTCTCCTTTCCCCATCCCCAAAGGCTGACTTTTAAACATCTCCTTCCCGCCTTGTCTTTCCCCTCTCCCGAAGGGTGACATTTAAATACAACGGCTCCACGATCGTCCCCGGAGACCAAGGGGTAGACTATGAAACCTTCAAGAGGAAGTGCACAGGTAAGCTCCCTCTCGCTGGCTTTGGCGCAAGTGGCATTTCTCCCTGCCCAGGGCAAAGGGGGAAAAGATGGGAGAAAACTTGGGGGAACTGCAATTTGTGCCTCTGCTGCTGCCCTGTGCCATGTCCCGTACGGCCGGGTCTCCTGCCGTCACAGAGAGCAACTCGCTCAAGTCCGTAGTCCAAGCAGTCCTTTGTCTCACCCCTAACCCTGAGGTTCTTTGGGCTTTTTTTCCCCCCTTTCCATGATTTGCCGTTCCTTCCCGGCTATAAACAAGACCCGACGTTGGTTAGCAAGGTTCCCATTGTTCGGCACTGCGGTTCGAAGCACAGCCTCTCCCTGAAGAGCAGAAAAATGCTCCGTTTCTGGGGCTATAAAAACACAGCTGCACAATATTCCTCAATAAAATCCTCCTGTAAACCCTGCTCCTCGTGCTCAAGTAACCGTGGACAGAAGGTTGCTCAGATTTTTTAAGACCATGAAATGTGAGAGCGGGTGGTCAGAGGCTGGCTTGAACAATACAGCCCAGGAACAATCGCCGCCGTGCGTTGCACAACCGCACCAGTTGCGGCCCTCGCCTTCAACGTGGCAGCTGATTGTTTAACTGTCGGATGTGGATGATTAACAGCAGAAACAAAGCCTGGGGAGAACGAAAATAAGCGGACAAATATTTAACTTCATCCGATCTCGACTTTTGATGTGTTTTATACAAAAGCGCGCTTTGATTTCTCGCAGAATAACTTCTGGGGGGTGTTGTGTGGTTCTCCCCGTCTTGGCGGCTGCTTAATATCGCAAAGTGATATGAGGTATAAAGCATTTGTAACTCATACTGCTCTGTAGCTGACAAAGCCTGCCTCCCTCATCCAGCCAAGCGTTATGGTTAATCTCTAATTCTTGAGTTACGTATCTGTACTGTAAAGGAACTGTGCATTGAGCAATTCTCCCTTCTCAAGGTGTGGCGAGCCCCGGAGGCGCTGCAGTCAGAGCCCCACATCCGTGGAGATGCTGGTGCCTGTCCCAGTCGGTCTCTCCAGTCCTAGTGTTCAGCGGTGTCTTACTGAGTGGAGAGGGCTTCGAGTAACTTGATGAGGGCAGGGCTGGGCTGAGCAGTCAATAAATGCCACAGGAGAAAAATACGTTGTAGTCTTTGGAAAGGAGTCACTAAATCAAAAGGGCTGAGACTGCTCTGCTCTGACATTGGCAGTGGGGTCTTGCCAGGATTAACACAGCTACTCGATTCTAGCTGCTCTTGGGACCTCAAAACCAAAAGTTATCCTCCTAGAGGTGATGTCACAAGTGCTGATACCTGTACTCCAAAAACTCCTTCCCACCCATCTCTTCTCCATGTGCAACATGAGGCAAACAGCAATTACCCAGCACACTGGAAAACCTGGGGCTCAGCACTTCTGAAGTTCCTGCCCACGTTATCTGAAGGGTTAGTAGTTTTCCCGGTTGGTCAGCATGTTCTCCATCTCTTCCTGTGGCTGGGATAACTGAGCATCTCCACTGTCTCCAGACATCTGAGGCTTCCAGAGGACCCTTCCCTGTTCACTTTTTCTCCTTTTTTTTTAAGGAGCTCATCTCTTATTCTGTCTGAACTGATATTTAATGTTTGGTCTGGAGCAGTACCCTCTTCAGGAACAGTTCCTGTCCCTTCTGCAGCAGAGGGAATACTTCTGTCGAGTGGATAAGGAGCAGAGGACTTGGGCAGAGAGCAGTCACCGGTTGGGTTGGGTAGGATGCGTCTAACAGCTATTGAAGGCCCATATTGCACTTTGGAATATGGCCAGTTTTGTTTTCTTGCCAATGCTTGCGTGTGTCAAACCCTTATAAAATAGGATATTAAAGCAGAGAGAGTTTAAGGAAACTCTTTTTTATATCAACAGAGGGGCAAGCTGGCCTGAGTACTGAAGCATTTTAACAGAAAAAAAAAAAAAGGAAATGCCGCGTGTTTGAGGCAGAAGCATGGTAAGGGAAGAGTTAAATAAAGGGCATCAGTGGGGTAGAAGTAGCCTGTTAGCCTTTGATGTGGAGCCAAGTCCCTCAGAGCTGCTCAGTTCTCTTCCTTTCCCTCTCTCCTCATGCACCTGGCACGGGCTGCTCCTTGGCAGACCAGAGGTAAGAGGTTGTTCTCAAACCTTCCTCTGGAGCCCGGCTGCTCGAGGCTTGGAGAAGCAGGGAAATTCAGGTACCAGGCTCCCGGCTGAGTGCCAGAAAGGATCTTTCCCCACCCATGGATTAAGGGCAGTGGTTGGGAAAGGAGGAGATGCGAGTTTTGGTGCCTCCATCCTTGCAGCTGCCCTTCACCTGGACCACTAGCTATGGTCAAAACCCAAGGCTCATACCAGCAGTTGCAGCTTTGCTTCCCATCTGGAAGAAAGGTGCCAGATGTTACTATGAAGTAGAGCTGCTTGGAATATTTCTGCTGAAACAGAGTCAGGACAAAGAGTAGGAAGCGATGGGAAGAGCTACTAAATATTATTTCTCCTTATTGCTACATCTCTTTCCTCCTGGTCCTACCTTATCTCCCCCTGCATTTTGCTGGAGGGAACAAGGGCTGCTATCAATGCGAACAGCTTCAGAAAACGTGCTTGAAGGATTAAAAAAAAAGCAACCCGACGTCAGAATAAACTTCCTTCCTTGTTTCGAATTCCTGTTTTGTGAAAAACGCTGCCCCGAAAGCCACAGCGTGCTGCAGCTGCCTCTGGTAGAAGCTGAGCATAATTTGGTGGTTGAAGGTGAGAGCTGGAATGGAAACCATCAGTGTGCAGAGCGGCATCGAGGCCCTCAGTCAGGGCTTGCTCTGCTCCACTCACTGCACCATCCATTTCAGTGCTGTTCTGAGTGGCAAACAGCTGTGTCCCCTGCTTTCTCTAATAAGCATTCTTATTAAAAGCACCTTTGGCGTGCTGTACATATTGCTTCCCTCCGGGGCATTAAATTACAGAGCAGGCGGTGTCGGCGTGTGCTAATTCATGTGGCTTGGAGACCAAAAAGGGCTTTTGTACCAGTTGGGAAGGCGTTTGCCTGTGGTGGATATCCGTCTTGTGCAGTGGCAGAGGCTGGGAAGGGCTGCAGGGGGTTGTTGGTAGCAGAGGTGTGTTTTCAGTTTTATTTCCCCCGTACATAACCCTTTTCATGCAGACCGTGGCCCAGCCCATCACCGATTCTGTAAACCTCCTCAGGGAGCAGGAGTGGTTGAGGACAAAGGGCGAAGCAAGAAATTGCTTGAAATTGCTTCTTTTAATGGAAGTAGCAGTTCCAAAAGACCACATTAGAAGCCAACTCTGTGAACCTTCAGCAAGGCTCCGTGGGCTGCAGCCCAACAAGCACAGGACAGGTCGAGATGCAGTGAGGTGCATGCCCTGAGCTGGGCCATACCTGCTCTGTCCCGTGCAGGTTCCATTGCTCATCCTGCTCCGTTCCCACGTGTGCATTGTGCATCAGAACCACGTCACGTATCCTGGGCCAGGGTCTTTTTTTCCTAATCTTTTTGCCCAGCTTTGTGTACGGGCAGAGAAGTTTAAGGAACTGTGTAATTTAACTATCATCCCTTCCTTATTCCATTGTTTGGGGACTGCGATTGCACGTGGTAAGGGAAGCATTTTCGGTGCCCTTGTGTTCAGGGTCCCAGGACCTGTGCTGCAAACACAGCCTGAACCCCGGACTTTGGCACATCAGTCACTGTCGTGCCAAGGGCTGTACCCGGCCTCAGCACAGCTGAGATACTTGGGCTGGGAGGTTACAGCACTGCTATACCCTCAGGTCGCAGTCTTCTCTGCCCTCCAAAGGCCATCCCAGATGCCTGAACACTTTTCCTCCAGCCTTTTCCGAAACAAAGTCATCAGGCTGGTTTAAACTGCTGACATAGTGAGATCCTCGTTAGGAGATTAGGAGGAGGCCGCCAATGGCACTTCCCCTTGCAGCTCCACGTAATGACCACCCTGCGTGACTGCTCTGGCCTTTGTCTGACCCAGAGAGTCTGGAGACCATAAGTTGAGGACATTAACTGTGTCAGGGTCTTTAAACACAGTGTAGACACCCCCTGTGTCTTCTGGCTAAGGACTGTTTCGGTTGGGCTTAACAGCACAGATTACCTCTGCATTAAACAAGGGCTTAATTCAAGGCTTTTGATCCATTTGACTTCACGGTTACAGCTCTTGCTTCTGCGCATGGCCTGGCTCCGGATGGAGCTTTAATTTGGTGTTTGGTGGTACACGCCATGAGAACACTTCTAAGCAAAAAGCTGAGCTGGTGGATTTGAAGCCAGGAACACAGATAAGAGTTGAAGGTTATTGTGCGGAAGGATGTTAAGGCTCTTGGGCTTTGTTGTTGTTTTCTAAGTCTCATAATTGGGCTGGCAATGCCGCTGCTGAGAAGAGTACATTCGACTGAGATACCAGACTAACTCAGCAGTCAAAAACATCCGCCTAAACTTTCGTGTGTATCAGTAATACCTGACTGCACTGGACAGCTGGGTTCAGTTTCCAGATTACAAAGCAGCAGAGCATGGCGTTGTCTCTGTCTGTAGTTCATTTTATTTATTTATTTATTTTTCATGTGCATACTGTCATGAAGTAGTAGAGAGGTTGGAGGACTGTTTTGACTGCTTCCTCCCCATGCCACATGAGAACAGTTGTTTCTCAATGCATCTCTGACAAAAGAAATAATGAGCCTTCTCTTCGGAAAGCCCCAGTCCAGATAAATAATTGCAGTGACAGCATGAAATGGGAGAGTTATTCATGTGTCTGCAAAGATCAGACCAAAAACACACAGCGCATTCAGCATGAGGAAGAGCTGAACATCTTTGGTCTGAAATAAGTACCCTATAAAATCATTCCTGGTTGACATAAAATATTAGGAAGAAAATAGAAACAGAATGAGCTTCTTATACAAATGCAAGCTCTTTGGGGCTCGTGACAATTGCCCAAAAAACCCAGGCCTGTATATAAAATTTAGGAGCTAAGACTTGAGAGACAGATCACCAAGATTACATTGGCACCTTAGGTTGTAGGAAAGATTTGTAAAAATGCGCAAGGCCATATAATGAGATAGGTGCTTATCTGTATTTGGCAGCATCTTAAGTTGCTAAAATGGGCTTTGTAAGTCAGTCCCCTCCTGGGTTTGTTTTTCCTCCTTAATGTTTGCCTTGCCTGCTTTCCCTTAATATCTATTTAAAGGAAGACCCGGGGCCGGTGGTGGCTGTGGGAAGTTGACACTGGCTTTGTCTGCAGCGTGTCCCTGCCTTGCTGCCCTCCCTGTGCTCTGTGCACGTCGTGCCCCAGCAGGGTCAGCCTGCACGGCATGTGCCAGCCTGGCTGCTTCTGGCTGCCAGCTGGGGCTGGGGATGTCCCTAGCAATGAACGGGAGTTGGTTTTAGGGAGCATTCACATTAATTTTTGAGGGAGCAATTCATCATGGCAGTTCTGTGCTGAAATAGCAGAGAGGGAGGCGGGTTGCTGCCCCAGCTATAGCCCCTGTGGTTACGGTCCTGGGGTCAAACGGTATGTCTTTGTCTTAGATGACTTAATGAACCCGTCTGCATGGTGCAAGGCAGTACTGCATCAGAGTACTGCACAGGCTTCCATACGGGGTCAGAAAAGGAAGAAATAACAGCGTGCTGAGAGGTAGGGATGGTTTTGTGTGTGCTTTTAGCCACGTGGCTGAAAGGGTGACTGAAGGGGTGGAAAATTGGCAAATGAATCTAAAATGAATGCAATCGAAACAAACACAATAAATCCTTCATGAAAGCTGTCATACACTATCAGTAATTCAGTGCTGGAGAGGCCACAAAAGCAGACCTTGCTATGAGCTACCTTGCTGTATCCGACCTTGACTTAGCAGGCAGGTGATGCTGAGAGCAGTGGCCTTCTCTTGGCACGTCTCTGGCTTGGTTGTTCAGAGCCCAAAGACAAAGAACCATGAAAATTTGATGGTGTGTTTCTTTCTCACAGCTAATTTATTTTACTGATGAGTCAGTGCATTTTAATCCAATGGGGAAATTTTTAGCACAGCTGAAACAAAGGGTTTGAGTGGATGAAAAAAATAAGAAATACCATTAAGGAAATCTCTGCAGCTCAGCATCAAGCTTTGTTGACAGCCACGGGCAGCTTAATCAGTATATTTGGGAAATCCTGCCTACTGATAAGGAAGAGGTTTGGAGAAAAATACTAAGTGATGTTCATTAAGGCATTCATTGTACTTCTCATTGTTTGTATAGCCCTATTGCCTTGCTGTACAATACTTAAGGGAATAGTGATATTAGTAGGAGTTAAGGTTAATTTCTGCTGTTTGTAACTTGTGAGATCTTCTCAAATAAAGCTGCAATTTCCCAGATCTATTAATATTTTTAATTGTTTCTCTCTGCCCTGAAACCCATGGCTTAGTAACAAGGAAGGTGGTTGTGTAGAGCGAGGCAGGATTTCCTCTGGCAGAGGAAATCTGCTGTCTCCCTATGATTTGTTGGACTTCCCCCCACATCCAGCAAATTCCCCAAACCAGTATAAATGGTGGGTTTTCTTTGTGAAAAGGGATGGGGGCGGGAGGAGGAATTGGAGGATGAACATCTTGAGGTTTCCCACAGAGCTGGCACTGATGGCACTGAGGACTTGCAGCATAGCGAGGTGATGTGGCGGGGCAGAGCTGCTTAACTGGGAAAGAGGAAAGCTGTCGGTGTAAAAGAACTGGTGTTTTGATCCTGCTATCGCTCTGAACAAGCTTTGGACTCATTCTGAAACCCCTACAGGTAGATCTGCCCCAGGTAGGTTCTGCCGAAGACAGTGACTCAGCCCCCTATCTAACCTTCAGTCACTCATTAAACTTAGTGGGACTTCACATGATGAGGTAAGAGTTGCTCAGTCACTGGCTAGTAGGTGGTCTAATGGGCAAAAGCCCATGGGAATTGCTGGGCTTGGCTCTCGGTGCTGCCGTAGATCAGGCTGCTTTCAGGCAGGATGGGAAAGCACTTGAACTGTTCTGCTGGGAAGAGACACCTACTGCTTCCAGCAATCTGTAGGCTTACCTCAAATTAAAGTTTATTCTGGCAGATAGATTCTTTCAGCCTCCTTTCTGTGTTGCTGTGAGAAAACTGCAGAAATTCTTCGCATTCATTATATTTTTGCATTATGTTTGCTATAAAGGGGCATCTTCCAAAGCAGTCCTGAGAATTTGTGATGGCCTTTGGAAGAAGGAGCAGGGATCAAGACCCTACATACTCAAGGTGGAAGGTGATCAGTCCACGAGAAGGGCTGTGACACGGTTACAGCATTGTAGGGGCCAGGACTTGATGACCTTAAAGTGCCTTCTAGCACTGGGTTCCCATAGGAACCCCCAGTACAATTCTTAGCAAAACGTGGCCTCCTTTAGCATCAGATCTGGGAAAGCAAGGTTTTTTCCACAGAACTGTTAATAGTAACGTTTGGGGATTTACTGTCTCTCTTCACCTTGGTATTTCCTGGCTGTCGGTTCATTTATTGTTCTAATCAATCTTAGCAAGAGGATTTACTGTCAGGAACGGGAGTCTCACCGTAGATTTCTTCTCCTTGCTGGTAATAGGGTATGAGCGAGAAGTTTTGTTTGCCTGCACTGTTGATACACGTGGCTCTTATTCTTCTTTAGAAAATCCATGTGGATTTTTATCTTTTGAATAAGATCTCTTTCTTTCTTTCAAATCTGAAATCTTTAGAGGAGTTTGTTTTAAACACTCTTACAGGCTCGCAGACCCCTACATACATTTTCCAGTTTTGTATTGATTTCTAGCAGCATATTTTCTAGGGATGCACAATTTAGAGCTGCTTTTCCTCATTTTCTGGAGCTCCTGGGACTGGAAGGAAGGGGATGGACGCAAGGAAGGGGATGTTGACAGACATTACTACACCTGGAGACTGTGTTCTCACCCAGCAGTAGTCAAGACAGCAAGGAACTAGGAAACATGTTGAACTGGTCACAGCAAGCGTAACCAGAATTAACATGATTCTTTTCAAACAGCAAGCTTGCTCGTCTATTTTGAGTCATCTCATTTCATTAAAAAGGTCTCGAGCGACCTATAACAGATGAAGTAGCTATGATTAGGTATATTCCACGATTGCACAACTGTCCATCTGTTCTGCTTTTTTTTCACAATCCTGGCTGAAGGCTTCAGCATCCTGCATGCCACCAGGGCTGGGGATCTGAGGGGATGGTATCACACGATTTCCAAGTGCCAGCGATCAGGAAAGCATCCAATTGCCTTGGGTGATGAGTCACCCTGCAGCGAAAGAACAAACTCCCCGAGACAAGGAGTTTACAAGGTTTTTACACATATGGCCAGACTAAAAAACCCTAGTCTGGCCTGATATAGCAGAAACCAGCTGTGAAGCAAAGATCAGAACAGTTTTAAAATCCAAGGTCTTTTTCTACGGGACTTCGGAAGGAGTAGGAAAGCATGTCTGGGGGGGCAGTTGCAGATTTTCTTTAGCTCCTTCTTCTCCCCTCCTCTCCTTCATGTAAGCTCATACTACAAGCGAGGCAGAAATATTGCTGAAGGGAAGACAGGAAAAGGGTCAGATCTGCACCATGGCCAGTTTTGGGTATATTTTACAAAGTGTGATCCTAATCTTGCTTTATCATAAGAGGCAGACTGGGAAATCACTTTACTCCCTTCTTGACCGGTGACCTGCAAGCAGATCGGTGATCATGCTGAATGCTTAACTTGGGTTAATTCTGGGCTGAATGTGTAACTGGGGTTAGCTCTGTGCTCTTGAACTGCCTGTTGACTGTATTCGAGCCATTTCCAGACTTTCTAGCAGTGCACTAGTGTGGCATGGGCCTGCTGGCAGAACCAGCTTCCTCCCAGTCCCTCAGAGCACCCCAGGAAGACCTAACACTACCAAAGTGTACCTTGCCAGCAAAGGACAGATAAGCAGAGCCTCTGTATTGCCCAGTTAGTCTAGAATAATGCTATTGTAACGAACTATCAGTGCCTTGACTTGGTCTTTAATTTGGAAGCAATAGTCTTACCCCAGAGAACGGTGTGGCAGGGATGTTTCTGTTGTTAATCACTTTACCCCTATTGCTCTGTCCCTCCAGATGACGTTCGATTGTTTGGCTTTGTCCGGTTCACCACTGGCGATGCCATGAGCAAGCGAGTCAAGTTTGCCCTCATCACTTGGATTGGAGAGGATGTCAGTGGCCTGCAGAGAGCCAAAACTGGGACCGACAAGACTCTGGTCAAAGAAGTAGTACAGGTAACCATTTCCTTCTGCTTCTAAACACTAGTTGTCATTTCTTTTAGCTCTACGAACATCAGGAGAAGGTGAGAGAGGGAGAAGGATTGGATCATCCTTCATGTTCATCTTGGTTAATCCTTTAAAAAGAAGACAGTTTCCTAGAGCCTGTCTTCTTAATGGGAGGACTTAATATCTGTCTTCTGAGCACTCAGACATAAAGAAGCACCTTTGAGCTTAAGGCTGCCTTCACTATTTCATGAACGGGGAATATGAACTCTGCTCCATGTCACCATTAAGATGTTTCCTATCTCCTTCCTTGATATGAAAATAATACAACATTGAGTGGTAGGGAACAAGGCACTATTAAGTTAAGCAGGTAAAATTAAACAGAAGAATCCACGCCCATGTGTGAACTTTTCTCTTGATGCCTTTCGTCATGGAGAAAATCAACTGGAGTCTGAAGTCCTTATCAGTACCAATTAACTAACAGCTTTTAATAGCTAACTAGATTTGAATACTCTTCTGTTTGGCCTTGGGCGTATCAGCAAAAAAGAGAAATGTGGTTAGTGCACACCTTGGAAAAGCTTCACCCGAATTTGTCTGTCCCAAGCACATCATTTTACTCTGCTGAGGCCTCCCAAGGCTCGCTGAGCTGTGCTTGCTCCAAGCTTGGTCAAAGCAAGGGAAAACAAAAAACTGCCATGAGAGACACGAATTGTGGAAGGGTACATAGAACTGCTGACAAGACAGAGAAGATGCTAATGTTTAACTTGTTTACTCTGGAGATGGTTTTAGAGCAAGGTTAGCTCTTTCAGTGAAACTTAGGGCCAGCTTTTCAATGCATGAGAAATGGTCTTTCTTGCTGTGCTGGGATTCTTCCAATAGGGCAATATGGAGGATGAGAATGTAGGCCCCCCCACTGGTAGTTTGTATGATACAGAAGATATTTTAGGTAAGAAGCATAAAGAATATAACAAAGTTTTTCAAAATGGCGACCACGCAGAGGGGTCCTTTCTGAACAGAGACTCCCATGATGATACCTGAGAGACAGGAAAGCAAGTCTCTATTCATGTGAGGCAGATGAATCTGTGTTATAGCAACTGGGGATGAAATTATAGGGTACTAATGAATGACTCATGTAAGAGTCACTAAGACCAAGATTTTTAAAAATATGTTTAGACAGTTTATTCCTGTGGAGCTGAATAGCATTCCCAACTGCTGTTCTAAGATCTGTCTCTTAGGTCTGCTACATATTATTTGCAATTCCACTTGTTTCATGTTTGATTAGTAGCCTGTGCAAGTTAATAATCTGGTGGAACATTAACCATTCCTGGCTGTTACTTAAAAGCTTTCATATTCCAATTAATCTAAACTAAAATATAAAAACAATACAAGGTGGTTGTACGCTTTATTCAGCAACCACGTCTATAACCCATTCCAAAGTGTTTCTGAATGTAAGGTCAACAGTGATCTCCTCTCCATAGGAAAGTTTCTTTGTTATAGAGAAATTAAGGCTATTTAGATGTCTTTGTGAGCATCTTACAAGACTATGAAAGAATACAGTGCCCGTCCTGTTTGGATATTTTTGGATAGCCATGCAGAAACTCCATAGATCAGCCTGTGACACAGGTGGAGCCAGTTCTACTTTGAAGGCATTTTTAATTCACTTTTTATCACTGTAGAGACATGTAGCAGGGCAAACATACTATTGCCAAGATGCTGTGGGCAAAGAGAGGCTAGATAGTAACTTGTATTACTTCAGCAGTCTTTTCATGCAAGTTCAGTTAGTGGCTGGCTGTTTTAAAAACAATGTAAAGGGGAAAAAGGATGTATGACATAATCCTAGTACATAGTGACTAAGATAGCTATCCGTACATGCAACTGAACCCTCACAGTGGAGTGGGATAAAAGTAGTACTACTGTCTTTTGTCTAATGCATGTGACCTTGCAGGTAGTGAAAATAAAGGGGGACAGGAGAGACCAATTGCAATTTAGTTGAGGGAATTTATCTCAGAGCTATTTCTCTCTTACTAGTTCTCTTGACCTTCATTTTCCAAAGTACATTTCCAGTCACCCTTGTTTCTGATTTTTACAGTGATTATTTGAGATGTGGGTTATACAAAGAAAAATTGTTTGTTTGCTGTGATGATAAACTACACATTTGTCTCAGTGCTTGTTCATCTTTTGGAATAAGCAGTACCCTAAAGTGAGATATGTGTTTGTTTTTAAATCTTGAAGAGAAACTAGACTTTGCAGTTTGGCTCTCTGCAGTTTCAGTTTTATGCATGACCCATAGATGCACTTTGTGGAACATGGCCATCCTTCAAAAGAAGCATGGCACAAGGAGACTTGTTTATACAGCAGGTAACAGCTTTGATTTTCATGATCTATAGAAGAGACTGGTTGGGATTACAGAACAACAGCTCTTCAGAATGAGAAGCCCTCCATGAAACTTGAAGGATGCTCGCTATCTTATAATATTTGCAAAAGCCAACTGTGGCTCCTTATACAAGACCAAAGCTCCAGTGTGAGAGGAGATCTGCTTTGTATTCTCTGATATATTGTAGATGCATTGATGAGCTATGGTTGAGCTCTGCTGAAACCTGAACAAATGCCAACAAACATTGTTCCTCCACTGAGACACTCAAACTGAAATAATATTCAGCCTGAATACTGCCTAGCAAGCAAAATCCACCATGTTGCATCTGTACAATACAGAGCATTCACACATGGTGATTATTAACAGTCCTCCAGAAGCACCTGCCATTAAGGAAAACATAAGGGATATTAACTGTTGAAGAGTAGGTTATGGGCTTTTGAACAAAAGAATGAAATGTTATAAAGCAGGTAGAAGAACTGGGTTGCCCTTGCTTTTGTATTTATCCCTTGGAAGGGGGATGCTGTGAAATCTATGGGGAGGTGGCTGGGAAGCAATGCAGCTAGTCATCAGAGGAGGGGGACAGCAAATCTCTCAGGAAGAAAGGACAATTGATTTTTAGCTGTAATAACTGTAAAGTTATAGGGACACATCTCATCTGGTACAGTTCCCCTGTTCTGTACTACTTGAGAATCAGGTCTTCTTGCTTATTTGGGACTATCCTTATTACCTCTTTAATGTTGTTGGAAAGTGGGTTATTCATTTACTGCATTTATTTTGGAATGCAGAAAAAAATGCATTTTGCATTTAAGGAACATTCAGTAACATTTTTCACAGCTTTTTATTTTCCATCCTTTCCTCTTCACCTCAGCTGGAAGTCTTGGGACAAGCCTGAGACTTGGCCCAAGTAGTTCAGCTGAAAGCAGGTTTTAAGTAAGGCCAGGATGGAAAAAAGTATTTATGTATTAAGTTCTTAAGGGTATGGCTAGGTACTGATGTGTGGAGGCTTTCCTGTGTAAATGGAACCAAGGAGAAAGGTGATGCAGTACCTTTTCTCCACTTCTGCCTAGGCCAAGTAGCGGTCTAGTGCTGGGGGCAGAAGCATACAACATCCCATGCTTTACAGACCATGGTTTAAGTTGTCTGGGAGGTCATTTCTGGGGTACAGTCTAAACCTAGATCTAAAATGGTCTCCACTTACAGCTGAGGAACTTATTTTATGAAACAGTAAGTCAAGGATGACTTAAACTAGAAGGCTTCATCTGTTTTGGCATTGGCAGTAGCATGTCCTGATGACTTAAACTAAAAGGCTTCATCTGTTTTGGCATTGGCAGTAGCATGTCCTGTCTTGCTCACAGGGGTGAACTGGCGGATGCTTGCAGTAAACCACATGTGCAGCCGACCCCACAGCCCTTGTGCCCTCTGCACAGCTGCAGTTTGATCTCTGTGAGCCACTCGCTGTCATGCCAAGGCCCTACACAGCTGCCAGTAGATACCAGCTGAATAGAAAGGCTTTGGGCATATTTTTCACTTGGCTGTAAAAGAATTCATCCAAAGCTGGTCTTAAACTCCTCTTTTATGCCCCTGGCAGTAAGCATGGCTCTGCCTTTTGCCTTCTTCATATGCACAAGCTGTGGCTCATTCAGCATTAGTACAAATCTATCCAGGAGACTCTCTCAGCTCTGAGGGCTGTTGTTTTGACCTCCTTTATCCCAGAGACCCAGGAGACACAGATAGGTCAGCCTGAGCCCAGAAACCAAGGCTGTTGTAAGCTGCTCAGTGTGGTTATCAACAGCCAGTGGAATGAGGTTCAATTCAGCCATAAAAATTCCTGCGAGGGCCAACCTGGCAGCTGTGGGGTTTAAGTACAGCAGAGTCAGGCCTCACAACAAGCAGCCCCATTCGCTTTGAGGAGAGGCAGGGAGACAAGGTTACGGTGCTTTTCTTCGAGGAAGGACAAACCCAGGCACCATGGTTGGGGACTGGGAGAGGCTATCAGTGCTACCAGGGTCTGTCATTGATGTAAATGCTGAAGAACTGAAGCAGGACTTTGTTTCCTTCTGAGTGCTGCTTCCCCTCTGAGAACTCATTTCCCTTCATGACAGCATTTCCTACCAGGAGACTTTAACCCTTTATTAGGCTGTGTAGAGGAATTCAGGGGAATTCTGCAGAGCTGTCTCAGCAAAGGAACTGACCAACTTTTGCCCATTTGTCTTATTTTCCATGAATTTTGGCTCTTCTCTGTTTTCTTCAGCACTCCTGCCCCCACAAAATCATGTGCTCTATTATTTGCCAAATCTTATTCAGGGTAAAACAGCTCCATTACTGTAGGCAAATATTCGTGGTATTTTATTCATTATTATGTTTGGTGAGGAATTTGCCCGACTTTAGTGATGTCAACAAGTTTAGAGAGTTCGTGCTTTGGAGCTCGTGGTCAGATCTTTTTGTTGACCTTTCTCTTTCTTCTTGGATTCCACACTGCACTGCTGCTGCTCCTTCATAAGGACCAACTTACGGGATTACTGTCCCTGGTCTTGGGGCAGATAAAACACACATAACTCCATGTATGTGTGCTGAGTTTCTCATGTTAGCACAGTGCCTAAACAGAAAATGGTTTCATAGCTTTGTCAGAGGCAGTCAGAAAATCAAACTCATGTGTTACTGGCCCTTTGAGACAGCATTTCTCAGGACGAGTGAGATTCTGCTGGGAAGGCAAACACAATTGTACTTCTTGACAGTTTTTCCTATTCTGGTTTACTGTAATGACCATAGCAAATGGATATTGATTTAAGAACTCCTATTCCTAGTCTAGTGAAGGCGGTAACTTTATAAGTAATTTCTTTCGGCCAGGATAAGCAGCCTCCCATCACCCCACATCTGAAACACAGCCCTGTGACTTTCCCAGTGGGATGCAGCAAGATAGGAAGAATTTGCAGATCAGCTGAAATGCAGCTCCCATTCCTGTGAGATGTGTTTACCAGAGGTTAGGGCTGGCTTCTCCCAGCGGCTGGAACTGGTGCGTGTAAAAATTGGCAGAGAGTAAAGTGGAAGAGCGGAGTTTTACTTGGACTCCGGCAGCTGATCTCAGCTTATGTGCAGCCAGAGTAAAGTAGAGGGCAGTGGTGCTGTATTGCTGCAGGCACTTGTCACTTTATAGCTCTCCTTGCACTCAGGGTAGCCCTGCTAGAACATACCTTTGCTCCAGCCAGAGCACGTGCCCTTTCCTCCCCATGGCCCCAGCTCTAGGATTCGCACCATGCTGGAAAAGAAAAATGGGAGATGTCATCTTGTCTGCAGTGGATCTGAGGAGTTTGAACATCAGTGAAGGCCCCTGCAAGTCCTAGTATAAATAAAAACAGCAAGAAGCTGCTCAACTGCCTGGCCCCATCCCTACTGCTAAGAACCCATGTGTCTGTAGACGATATAAGGATTTTCCTTCTGGCTTCAGGCCTACACATGCTGGGATTTATAAGGGCCTCTGTAGAGCTTTTTGGTACAGTATCTGCACCAGGCAGATTTTCCCTTGGCCAGCTTAGGGAAATTTTATGGCCCCATATGCTAAACATTCAGAGCCTGGAATAGGCAGAAAATCTACTCCACCCTTTTCTTTTCCTCCATAAAGTTGTCTGGAAGAGAAAGGCTGCACAAATTTCATGCCTCCCAGGGAGAGATGCAGGCTCTGCTTTTGTGACCTAGCCTGTGTGGTTGGAGCCTTTTGTCTCCGTAGTGTCAGATAGGGGCTGAAACAGAGGACTGGACTACAAAGTTGTGACCCTCTGCTACTCAGGCAAAGGGTGAAGCGTGTGCTAGCAAGGTGTATTGAAGAGCCATGCATAAACCTTACCTTTTATGTCGCATTCAATGATTGAAGAGGCAAAGCAAAGACTCTGGTTACTGTTGTGTGACAAACGGGAGTGATAAATGGCATCATTGTTTTTGTTATCTGTAGGCTGCTGGTGGCTCTGGTATGAATACAAAGGGCAGAATTCACTTGCAGGGCTTGCAGTGGTTGTAAAAAGCTTGGGGGTTGGGGGAGGAGAATAGAAAAGGAAGTGGAGGAGGTAAAATGAAGATGCTTGTCAGCAAAGTAAGGGCTCAAGCATCAGTTATGCACCGTGCCTTAGGCAGCTGTAAGGGTTCTGCAGTTCACTTGAAAGGCACTAGATAATGCTGTGTGTGAGAAGAGGAACTGGGGACTTTCCCCACCCCAAAAAGAAAGAGGCTCTTAAGGGCATAAGGAGAATGTGGTGGTAGAGCAGAAATCTGTCTGAAATCGAATGCCTCTTGGCATCCCTGTTGGCCACTCTAAGCACTGATTTTGCCTGGTGCTTTGCAGGAGCCAGCTCACTATGATCAGTTATTTATAATTGCAGATGACAGTCATGCCGAATAAGGACCATTGCCTGGTTTAGCTAACATCAGACCCAATTTAATCATCTGGGAGTAGTTTTATATTCTGGCAGTTTCAGCAGGGACAAAAAAAGAGTGAACTCTGGATAAGATGGCCCTTGACTGCAAAGTGCTGCTGTTGATCACAAGTGTTTGATCCCCTGATCTGAGAGCCCCAGTCTCTCCTGCCTTGCTGCTCCGATAGCACAGGAGGCAGCAGATGCTTTCAACTGTCTCTAAAACACTTATATGCCTCCCTTCATTTTATGATTTGTGCCCTGAAGTCTTTACAAAGCTCAACCACAGAGAGCCTGGACAGTTCAGAGCAATGAAGGAGCTGTGGCTGAGGAAAGGTCAAGCACGATACTGCTATCAGGAGTCCCAGGCAGCAAACTCACCTGAAGCACCTTCTGTCCTTGGGGCCAGGCTTGATGAGACATTGTGGTGGGTGAGAACCAGTGCAAAGAACCAAAGAAGCCCCCGACAGCACCTGCCAGAAAGGAATAAACTGGAGTTATTTATGGCAGTGACCCAGATTGCTTGCCGAGGGTACGAATCTGGCACAAGGGGTGGCCTGGTCAGCTAAGAGGATATTTACGAGTGGCTGGGAACATAACCCATCTGGCCAACTGCGAGGGGGAAATTGTTCAGACTTTGCAAGGTGTCTCGGGGGTATCAACATGAAATAGCGGCTGCTGTCCCCGGATCATCACCCAGGAATCATCTGGATAGCTGTCTAGTTGAGGAGACATTTGAGTAATTGTAATTACTTTGTGGCACATGTAATTTAGTTCCCCTCTATTAATACGTGAGTGGACTTGCGGTTTTAATTTCAGAAGCAGCATGATTCTGTAGACTGGGCATTGAAGGAAACCCTCCCTGCATTTACAAAATACACACATTTTTCATGGAATCCCTCTCAGAAATAACTTTATGGGCCTGACCCAATTGTCACTGACCCAAGTCAGAGACTAGCACTGAAGTCACCTAGTCCCAAATAATCTGTGTTTCCTGAGCTGTGAAAGTTTTCTTAAACCTTTTAGTACTTAGAGAAGAAACTGAAAAGGCTCAGCTCAAAAATCGTGGGGCACCGTACCTCGGTGAGCATCACATAGGTGGCAGTCATTGGTTCCGTCCCAGCAAGAGCTGAGCCTTGCAGAGATCTCACACAGGAGAGCTGGAAATAGGACACATGCTCCAGACTTGTGAGCGTGACCGAATTTGATGTTTTCGGGGGTTTGCCTCTATTTCCAATTTCAAAAAAGGATATATATATACATTTCTGAAGAAACACTTTCTTTCCCAATTTCCCTGAGCTCTGCTACGACATGGAGGAGTGCCTGTAACATCTTTCTGTCCTCACACCAGCAAAGCCGACCACAGATGAAAGCAGAGCAGACAAGGCTCCTCCTGGCTGTTATAAGCTTTTTTTTTTTTTTCCTCCCCCGGAGCAACTCTTCAGTAGTGAGGATTTCCTACAGTGTGAAACAGGATCAGCTGCAGCCTGGGAGACTGGCAGGGGGGAGGGAGCTGTTTTGCTCCCCCTTCCATTTTTTCCACCGCATGAAAGAGGTGCTGAGGCTCTTTCAAGTGGAATCCTTCCCCACCCCCTCCTTTACCCAACTGTGATCCCAAACTGAGACCCTTGAGACGCTGCCAAATAAAGAGCTCTCCTGTGGCTCTGAGTCTGAAACCAATTAGAAATCCCTGCTCCACGTTTGTGCTGGGGCTGTTCCAGCACTGGGGAGACCCGGACAAGAGGATGGCATCTCATAGCGCATCGCCTCCTTCTGCCAGGCAGCCTGTGCTACCCTTCAGGGCTCTCCCTGCCCAGGGAGCCCGGTGTTGCTGCTTCCCTGAGATGCTGCAGCAGGGCTGCAGGGATTTCCCTTCATTTTGTCATCAACTGCATGTCCCTGGCCATGCAGAGCGTGATGGGTGCTCGCGTTTTTCACGCTGTGCGCTGGGGGAAGGGAAAGACGCATGAAATGTTTTCAGTTGTGGTTAGGAAGTGAAGGAAAACGCTAAAGCAAGAAGCAAACGTGCACCTTTGCTTAAATGACTGTGCACACGCATGCATGGTACCCTTGCTGTGAGGCAGGAGGGACATGAAGGAACGAAGCCTTGACCGCAGTGACACCGTGGTGACAAATGCCCTAAAGGCTCCCTGCGATCCCATTCACAGCGATCAGTTCCAAGAAAGGTTTTCTGTGTCCCCAACCTCACATTACAGCACGCTGCCTAGGGCTTACCCAGCTCACATCAGTTACAAAGAGCCTTCAAAGAGCTAGATAGCAGCCCTGCAATACACAAGTGTGCTGATAAATGTGTCCTTAAAGGTCACTTTGGATCATTAGACCACAGAGCTTTCCAAAGCCCATTAACAAAGCCTGTCTAGTACAGCATCGTGGTTTTGGCCATGATGTGAATTAGATAGTTCAAAGGAGGGGTCATTAAATCTGCTGAAGTAGATGAATTTGCTCCTGGTACCGTGTGCATCTTGCTCTATCTTTAATCAAAGCATCCTCCCACCATCCTGTGGGGCACGCTACTGTAGTGTACTGTAGAACTGGCTTTTTTTAGAAGGGCTCCTAAAAAGGATGGGGGCACCAACAGGATCAGTGATTTCCCCATGACCATACGGAAGGTCTGTGGCTGCTAGAAGGTCCACAGTTTTGTGCTTTTTAATTTCTATACTACTTAGGAAACATGACATAGCCTAGCCTGGGCATTTATCACTAGGAATTGCTGTTGCACAGGGCAGGATTAGGCCTTGCAGATGGTGTCTGTAGTAGTAGACATAAAATTTCTCCAGGATAAGCCCTCTTTCTATGAGTACTTTGACAACTATCCTCTTTTTAAACAGCCTTTTTATTTATCTCTTGCAGAACTTTGCCAAAGAATTTGTGATCAGTGACCACAAAGAGCTGGATGAGGATTACATCAAGAATGAGCTGAAGAAAGCAGGGGGGGCAAATTACGATGCACAGACTGAGTAAATGCAGGGACCTCCTGGCACCATCACCTGGATCTCAAAGGGAGAGGGAAGGCACAGCAAACTAACACAACTGAGAGATGAGGCAACTGAAATCCCCAGCTTTCTGTGTGCGCACCTAAGAACTCCCTTTCTTTGCATACAGCGGACTTCTGTTTTCCATTCCATCTCATGAAACATCCCTCTCTGGGGTTCTGATTTCCCCCCATTTTTTTACTCATATCTCTGTCCATGTTCTCGCATCTGTGGAATTCAGGTTTCACTCTGCTTTGGTCCATATTCAGCACTGTGTTCGTAGCAGCTTGCCATTGTGTCCTTCTTTGTCTGCATGCATGTGTGTGTGTTTAGTTGGGTCAACCTGGTCTCTGAGGGGAGAAAGTTTTGGGGAAGTTGTGAACATCCATTATTTTCTTTTTGTTTTAATTTGTTCTCACCGATATTTTGGGGAAGAATATTTTTTGCTGATCTAGGCTCAGATCGATTTGAATTGAGTGCACTCCAACTTTGATTAAATTGTCTAAGCTTAAATGTCCAGCTCAGATGTTATCTAGCAGCTTAAAACACAAAGTGAACAAACAAACAAAAAAAATCATCTCTTAATAAATGGGAATAAATTTGCCTTAAACATTGCTTGACAGTTGCTATGCTATGTGCTGCATCTCTACCCCTCCCTCTTTAAAATAAGATCCAACATGATCTGAATGTGGGGGTTTGGTTGTTTTTTGGAGGTGTCACAGCACAGTAAACTGGGGGGCTTAGAAATGTCTGGACATTTGTTCACTATTTTGTGTACATCAGTCTCTGGGTTTGTATTTGACTTTCTTAATGCTGGGGCTCAGGAGGTGAAACTGAAATGCATAGATTTCCTTTTTAAATGTCTGCAAGAATAGCAGCAGCTGAATCCTAGCAGCCTTCTCTGCCCATGACCCCCATTTTTGCAGTTAAAACACAACATCTTCGTTATCTGGGGCCTTCAGGTAGTGAACCACCCTGCAGCTGTGACCGAGGGATGGAGCAGGCCAGCTCTGTCCCAGTCAGGATGAAAATTCAACAGCAGAGGCTCAGAGAGAACCTGAGCACAGCTTATTGGGTACCAAACTGTTTGTTTGGGGGGCTTCTTTTATTCCATCAAAGGTAATTGTCCCCTGAACTAGGCATAGGGGGAAAACTGTGTTGTACTGAGGCTTGGAAGTCAGCGCTATAAACCCATTACAGAAATAAATGTTTTTCAAGAACAGTTCCCAGAGACTCTGTTGTTCTTTTACCTTCCCTGCAACAACAAGGCTATATTTAGGAGGTCTGTTAATCCTTGGTGTAAGGCTCTGAGCTCTTGCAATCTTGGTGCTATTAGGAGAATTAAACACTGGCTTAAACGTAAAATGATCTTGCTGCCTGCAGCCCTTGTCTGCTCGTCTCTGCTCTGACAGGCAGAGGTGACCACGGTGCATCCGACACACTTTTTGTTCAGCACCTCTACCTCTAAATTTCCAGAACCAGAATGCAAAGTGGGAATTGTAATTAGGTCAAAGAGAATTTCACACCCACATAAAATAAATGTAGAGAGGTCAGGAACAGATTTGTGAGCAAGAAAAAAAAACACTTCTGAAATGAAGTTTGGAAGTCTGCACAGGCTTACATGGGGCATGTCAAATTTGGGCCTAACCTTATTAAAATCTGCCCTGAAAAGAATGAAATAATGGTTATTTTAACAGGACTGACAGTAAGGACAAGCATAACTAAAGGGGAAGAGCTTTGCAGAGAGCTCAAGATGCTCTGAGGCTTTGCCTTATCGGTTCAATGACCACAATCAACTTTCATGTGACAGCTTGTGGGGTGTGACTGAGACATTGGCCTTGGTCTGGTCTCAAAGCCTGGTGGCCGCATCACAAGAAATTTGTCAGCGACAGCTGTGGTGTGGGGTTTGATGCACTGCTTAAGAGCTCAGCACAGGGGCAGAACAGCTCTCGCAGTCACTCAGAGGCATCTCAGCAAGACAAAACGGGGTTCTTGTGCTGCCTTCAGTGAGCTGGCCCTGGGGACGGAGAAAGCAAAGGCCTTGCCCTGGCTTCTTCGGCTTCTTTGCTTTCCTCAAACAGCATAAACCTCCTACAGTGTATTTTTTTTCTGAAGACTAAATATTTTCTAGAGATTTGCCTTTACCAGGTGACTTCTCCAGGCATGTCTGTCCCATACCCTCTGTGACAGCTTCTGTCAGGGCCTGCAATAACTGAGAATTAGTGATTTTTTGTTTTGTTGTGTTTTCAGCCTCAATTTAATCTTCTCAAGTAAGCTACCTAACCATATCATCTTATAAATGCTCTGAAGAACTTCATGGGGATGAGATGTACAAATGCATTTGCTGCTGGTCTCTCTCCATCCTCACTGGAGGTCAGCTCTAAAAGTCCAAATGGGGAATTCTTGTCTGTACAATCCCGTTCCTCCATCACTGCAGCAGCCAAGTTTATCAAGTCCACGCTCATCAAACTCTCAGTCAAATGTAAGATTACCTTTGTCACAAAGAATGTCTTGGAAACACACCCAGCCCCAGCCCGAGCTGATGCATGTATGTCCCAGATGGCTGCTTTGGAGTATGTGGAGCAAAATGTCTTTCAAGAATTAGATATTTCCCTCTCTCTCTACTTGTGACTCCTATAAGAGTAATCTGAGTTAGAAATTAAATGGCTTTGTTTATAAAATGTTGATTATACTTCATCATTACCAAATGGGTTTTATTTTTCTCAGGAGAGTGACTTCACTGGTAGTAAGTCAAAGCCTTCTCGTGGCTGTAATAGGAGCAGCACAGCAAGTCACAGGGGCTGTAGGCGCCTGGTGTCACTCACAATCTGCTCTGCAGGCTAAAACTTATCTCTGGGGTCTGCTGTCACTTGGCTGAAAAAGTATCTACCCCACAGTCTTTGCATGCATTATTCTTCCTTGTTAATAATTAAGAATGCAAGAAACAATCAAGAAAAATTGAGCAGAAGAAAGACTGGGATACAAAGTGTAAAAGCTTACCACCAATTATTTGTGGTGCATTTGGGATCTCATGCTTGGCCTATCACAACAACACGACATAAACTGGAAATTTTAAGTCTCTACTTTAAGACCGCAGGCCTCTTCAGTATCATCTTTCACAGCATATTAGCATTGCTGAATGTCTGCAAATGGCTGATCCTCCGATCAGATGTATTAGGGACTCTATTATGGACTGCATTTTGCACCCAGAGCAGTGCAGGCAAAGCAGGAGTCAATAATACCTATTTTCTCTGTAAGACTTTTCAACAGGAGGTCTCATAAAGATTAGTATAAGCCAGACGGTACTATTGTTCCTGGAGCACAATAGCCTTGTTTAGGAAAGGGCCTTTTACTATGGAATTGAAGCAAAAATAGCAGCCTGTGTGTTACAGGGCCCCACAGCACAGCCCAGGGAGTCAGCCTCGTCATATATACATTCCTTACCTTATCAGAGCAGTGCTGATAAGGCTGCATCCTGAAGTTATGTTAATGACCCTGTGAGACACGGATTTGCTTTTTCATTTTTAATGTAAAGCATCCTGTTTTGCCTCCATTTAGTATTCAAAGCCCATTTTTGCCTTATCAGCCCCGCCACTGGACTTTAAAGACCCACTGCTGCACAAAGGCTTCCAGCCACGTTATGGGAGCCTGTGGTGTCCCTCTCACTGCAGCTCGGTGTTTTGCCAGGGCTTTTGCTCGGGGCTTTGCCATATGCCAGGGCTTGGGGCCGGGGAGGCTCTGCTCTGCCTCCAGCACAGCAAGGGAGAGCATGAGCGGCAGCGACAGCACGCTGGGGGCTGTGTCTGGCGAGGAACAGATTGAAACGGTTCAACGGCTGCTTTATATTTGGCATTGCCGAAGGATTTTCTATTCTACCGCATTACGAATGCAGCAGATAACGAGGCAGCATCCACTTTTAGCAGGGAGGGAGCAAGAGAGCCGAGCAAAATATCCTCCAGCATCTCCTCGATTAATACATAGGGTCAGACACAGCAGATGACTTCATTTCAGCAGAGCCAGCTTGGGGGTCTTTTATGCAGCACAGTCAGAGGTAGGAGAGGGATGGGGGTCAATGGGCAGCCCCCAGAGGTGGTTAGGAGGCAGTGGTAGCCATCAGGCAGAAAAGGGGTGAAGTTTGAGCATGGGTGACAGCAAGGCCACTCTGACTCATGGCTGGCTGCAGCACGCAAACAGCCCATTCTCACCCCAGGAGGAGGTTGGGCAGAATAGGAAACAGCTCAGCCAGGCAACCCTGGCTGCACAGACTGGCCCGTGGAAACTGCCAGTGCACTCTGCCTGTGTTTTTATAGACTGCTGTCCCAAGGAGTGCATAATGCCAGATTACTGGCTGGTGTTAAGTAGGCTCTGCTGTACGGACCCCTGGGGCGATCTAATCTCTCCGGCTTGAATTGGCGCAGTTATTTAGCATCAAGGAACTGGAGGATCTGCAGAGCGGGGCGAAGGGGAACTGCCAGACGTTTTCTGCGTTACAGTACGAGTCTAGCTCAGCTTGGGCCCCCATGACACAGCACAGAAAGACACATTGTTCAATCGCCGTCAATATGGGAGCTATAAGCTCTGTCCAGGCGTGATGACAGCAGCAGCTCATTTTCTCCCCCCCCCCCCCCCCCCCATCCCGGCGGCTGTGCTTCCACTTGCTGCTGGCGCTGCATCTTTCATGAGATGCCTCGTGCTCGGGCAGCCACCAAGAGCAGGGCACTGGGGGTCCCTGCCCCATTTCCCCAGTATGGACCCACAGGCTTGAGGGAGTGGAATATAATGCCTCTCTATTGAGCTATGCAGTGAGATCTCCACCCAAACCCTCGCTTTTGGGTGCATAAAGGGGGCAACATGCTAATGCAATCCTAAACTAAAGCTGAGCTGTATAGCCAAATCAAGCAAAGCACTGAAAGACATTCTTTAATTGCAGCTTATATAAGCAGCAGTGTATAAATATATAAATACACAACTGTGTATTGCTCAGTGGGAATGAATGACCACACACATCCTGCTCTTAATCTTTGTAGCGTCCAGTCTTTCCTAGTATAATTTGCACTTATGCAGGCAGTCCATATGCTAAAAGCACCCTCTCTTCAGACATCTGTTCCTGGCCTGGAGTAGTTCACTTTTCTCACAAGGAACAATTGATTTGTGAGAGTTTGTCAGTGCTGGGAAACAAAGAGAAACCGAGAAACTTTCCAAGATATTTCACCTTTCCTCCTCCCCCCATCAAAAAGTCCAATAAGGTTTTTCATTAACCTTAAGACATCTTCAGAACGAAACCGCATTTCCATGTAAATACAGCTGAAGGGGAACAAACAGCATCTGTTCTGCAAATATTAAATGCGGGCAGTAGATGAATAGACTTATCTCCTTTATCATGATTAGCCACATTTCTGCCTTGTAATTTTGGCCTATCACTCAACAGAAACTGTAATCAGGATGTAATACATCCTATTGGCAAATTACAGCAATGCAGCTGTTCAAGGCAGCAGCTGAATCCTTCAGCAGCTTAAGCAAGGTTTTATAACACCCAGGGCAAGACTCCAATCAATATATTAGTGGCATGTTTTAAAAATAATAAGGGTTGGATCTCATCCCACTGAAGTTAATTCTGACATTGGCTTTCATGGGAAGAAACATTTTGCCAAAGTCAGAAATCAAACAGGTCTCAGAGGTGTCCTTGGTGAAGTCAGAGCCTCTGAGAGCAAAGGAGCGGTGGAGAGATCTCCGCTATGCAAAGGAGAAATGCTGCATTCCCTCACTGGTGTCGTGGCTATCTCACACCAAGAAAAGTGAGGAAACTCTTGAGGAAAATGTTTACCAAGTCAGGCTACAGAACACAGAAAAGGCTTAAAACATGCTGGGATGAGCTCTGAAATCACAGCTCACTTCTGTCCAGAATACGACAATGAAGGGTGTGCCATCATACTAGAGAACACGAGAAGTGTACTAAACACAACATTTCGGTGTTTCAGTTTTGCTGTGTTCCAAACCAAAATGAAAACAAAATCTGTTACCACTCTTGAGGGCAGGAATCCTGAAGAAAAAAAAAAAGCCAACACCAAAACTAGATTAAAATTTAAGCAAAAATTGCTGATATCTATTAAAAGAATCACAATTCTTTGTTGTAAAATACTTATGTCATAAAGTGACCAACTGTTCTGTCATTCACATGCTACTAAAAGCATTTGAAAATAGTATGAATAAAGAGAAGCACTACTCACATCACCTGTAGCTCACCTATTTTGCAATGAAATAGTTTGAGATTTTTTGATAATGTATCAGTACTCACTGACTACCTAGGAAAGCAGCTGTTTTCAGTATCCTTATGCTGGATGTCATACCCTATTCTATTTGCAAGTTTTGACTTTTTTTTTTTTTTTTTTTTTTTTTTTTTTTTTCCCAAGCACCTTCCGTTCAGGTGGAATTACAGGGTTAAAGAAAAACCTTTCAGACAATCACAAAAAACCTTTAAAGTCAGAAGTAAGCACTTCCTTTGTCCTTTAAGCTGTTTTCCAGGAAGCATCTTACATCTAGCTGTATTACCATTCTAACACACTTAGGCAAATTTTATGGAGAATCCCTAGGCTTCCAGAATCACACTGCTACTGGTAAAACATTGATGAAAATGTGGAGTGATTTGACAGAGAATCCCAATTATGACCCGTATAGTGTACTACATCTCATATCAGAGCTGTAAATCAGAAACAAAAGAGAATTTATTATCTTCATCTTGCTTACTTAAAAGCTAGAACATGTCAGATGAACCCATAAATCTGCTAGCTGGCCCTACTTGCATCAAACATCTCAACGTTCCAGTTCATGTTTGTTTCTGAAAACTCCCTGCCAGCATTTCATTTTCCTCTCATACTGATTCTTAATGCCTTAAGAGCTTGGAAAGATAAACACTGTCTTTAAGCAGTACAATCTCCTGATCAGTTTATCTGAGGATTATTACACGAGTGCACAGAGGAGTGAGTCATAAAGTGAGCACATTTTTTTTTGCCCCAGCTGGTGATTTCATTGCAACCAGTGAGAAGGCATATTCCAAGAAGATTCATGAAGCTGGGACATGGAGGAGATTCAGCTAACAATTTAATTCAATTAACAAACCTACTGTGGCGGGGCAGCAAACTACATAAAAGTGAAATAGGCAGATACACACCAGATACAAAACAGGGCAAATACAATTGTCTGTTGTGTATAGATGATTAGATTTGATATAACGTACTCTGAACTTCTGCATAATATATAATCAATATATATTATATTAACATATGATATTATATCAATTAATATTAATATTATATTGATTTAATGTATTCTCAACTTGAACTCCAAGCATCTTCACTCAGGTACAGTGATACAAAAACTGATGCAAAGAGCATCTTTTCTGAACTGTAACACATTTGAAGCCATGAGGCATAAACCAGACAGCTTTACTCTAGCCTGAGTGAAGGGACAGAGCAAACAGCTCTGTAATGTCTTAAAGCCTCACAGCTGGATCCAAAGACCAAACTTGTCTCCCATAGCCGTAAGGTTCTCAGCCTCAGATAAAGATACGCAAGCCTTTGTTAGCAATAGTGCTCTTTTTCCTTTCAGCACCATTTTGATAGATTAAGTTGTCTGAAGGAGGGTTTATGACTTATGCCAAATGCTACTTACAGCACAGCCAGAAAAGCTGAAGCATCCCAGTGGGGAAAAGAATTTAAGAACTGATGTGGAATTAAATTAAACCAGCACAAGTTTATCCTCTTAAATCTGAACCAGGCAAGAAACCAAAAGAGTTTGGTTTTAGTGCATGTTGGACCAAAATATAAAAAAGAGTCTGAATGATGTGCTGGGAAAGAGCTCCAGCAGAAATATATGGGTGGATTACAACGAGGGATGGAGCTGGTCATTGGCCCCCAGCCGCCTGCTCGGCCCTTGTGGCAATTGCTCCCACCCCAAACAACTGCCTCTGGATCAGCTTGCAGATCACCAAGTTTTCCTCCCAGCAGATGAAGAGAAACTGAAAGTCTCTTGAATAAACATCAAAAACACACAAAGCCACTTAACACGAAACAGAGAGGCAACCCCAAATAGCGGTTGTGGAGCCAGGAGGGAGGGCCTGGTTATATTTCTGCCACAAAATAGGACCCTTCACACAAGGCAGAAGGGCACAACGCTCTAAAAATTGAAGCAAAAGCAGTGAATGTGTGTTCAAGTGTCTGTCTTTTCCATTCAAGTATTTAAACTCCTCCTCACAAGTCAGTCTCACCACTGGAAGGAAGCGCCAGTGTTGCTTACTGATCACTTAGGGCAGTGTGTGAGGAAAGGGGAGGAGGCTGCTCATTAGTTATTTAGCATAGCAAATCCTGTGCAAAATGACAACAATTAGAACGAACAATAAAGTCCAAAGAGGCTTGTTAGGGCAAAGACAATCAATGTTGTATTAATCCAACCATCCCTAGTATCCCAGTAATGCTCAGCTTAAGGCCTTTCATTCTGCAAGGATATTTTTTGGTGAGTTTTAAAATCTAATGAGCGGAGAACGTCCACGTTCTGCATACACCATCTTGTAAACACCCCACACAGGCCAAAGTAAGTTTTACTGGAAATGCAAATCACAACAACAAACCAGTTTTCACTGTAAACTTATTTTCCAAGCCTAACTGTTCCCAGGGTGGCTCCCTGGTGACACTGCCATGCCACTCTGCAATTTCTGTCTTTTATTTAGTTGCAGCTTGTAAAACTGATCTGCGTTCATGATCCAGCAACAATTATGTTCTTCCTTTATGAAGGGTTTAGTATTTGAACTGAGAACAGCTCTCCATTTACAAGAAGGTTCTCAAAACTGCTCCCCAGTTACGAGTTATCTTCACAAATACACATAAATATTCCTCTGAATTCACATTTTACTATATTATTTATACCAACAGATGTTGAGGCAAGAACACAGTTGAGTCCTTCCAGAAAACTGGCACCAATTTTAGTTTGGGAATACATTTTCCTAATAAGAAACACGTTAGAGGCAAGGATGTTTTTAAAGCAACTGATTCTGGCATGTTACATGTTGAAACTAAAGACGTTTCATTTCCAAAAGGATTCCATAAGACTCACACATACTGAGGACAACAAAAGGTCTTTTTGTATGTGTGTGAAAATTGACCCATGGCTGGACCAAGAAACCCAAGCTAACAAACAAACCCGCAATGGCAATAGATCATTTGGGGACTCCTTTACAATGTAGGTTCTTGGACCATTCATAGCGGTAATTTTTGAAATTCTTTGCTTTTGAAAGGTTCTTTGTGAGGGAAATGTGGTTTAGATTGAATCAGGCATATGGGAGCTGGAATAAGAACAGTGTCCAGTTTCTCACTAAACAGAGTACTTTTCATGTTGCAAACACAACAGACCAGTATAAATCACAGATAAGCCCAAAATTCAGAATGTGAATCCACAGCCAGATTTGACCCCTTTCAAGACAAGGGCAAAGACACGTCCATGGTTTGCATTCAGACTCATTTCAGAAAGGACCAGAAAGTTCCTGGTTTGGGTCTTAAATTGGTGTACGACATTGTCTAAGGATACACCTCCATGGAGCCCTGAAGAGACCTGAGAGAGCTGAGAGTACTCAGACCTGTCCAGGGACCTCCAGAACTTTCCAGGATCAGAACTGGCGAACTCTCATCACTCCTGTCACGCACGTACAGCCTACACCCAAGTAAATTTTTGCAATGTCTCCTATCATTGTGTCATATGATACAACTCTGTCTGATCCTCCATCACTGATATTGTACCTTAAAATCTTCTTCATCAGAACGAGAAGCTTTTTCACTTTACCAGGCCTTCTGATCCAGATTGTACTCCAAATGTGCTGTGGTGAGAGCGTCACCAAAAAAAGTGTCTTTTAAATAGTACCAGGGTTCTGTGTTACCCCCTGACTCTTTCCAAGATAAAGCTGATGCTCTTCATTTCAGCAGCAAAGTACAGAAGAAATAATAAAGACCTTTTGTTACAGGTCATCTGGTTCTTTTTTTTCTGTTCCTTTTGATTAAGTGGAAAAGATAAAAACAGACTTAGAAATGTGATTTTTTATAGTTCATTTACAGTTTTATGTTGGATTCGACTACATGAATTATTACTGAGCTACATCTGTTAAGGAACACTGTCCATGTAAGATCAGCATCTCCTGGCTCCAGCTCAGCTGAAATCAATAGGCTTTTTGCCACCAGTTTTTGTAGGATCAGACACAGAGATAACTCTGTAACTTGTAAGGGTAAAAAGTTTGGACAGGCAGGCAGACAGATAAAATGTGTCTGTGTAAACTGAAGCCAAAGCTTTTCTGCCTCTAGCAAGACTGTGTTCTTAATTAAGTATGAAAAGGAAAGATAATTTGATTCAGAAGTAAGATTATCTCTCCTCTACCTCCACTCACACCAGAAAGTACATTTGGTTCGCCATAATAAATCAATCACACAGTGCATCGAGCTTATATCTGTGGCGCTCAGAGCTTCCCCTCTACGCTGGCTAAACCCAAGATCAGATTAATGCAGAGCACAAAGCCAGGTGTCCTGAACCAGGTTTCAAGCAGAGAGTGCTACAAAAAAAGATGGCTGGAGGTTGGGCACCATGCTGGGTATCTTTTAAATGTAATGGTGTTTCTCAGCAAGATCACTGAGCCAAGATGTTCTACTTGATGAGCTTAGGAAGAAACGATCACTGAAAGGAATGTATTGCAGTGCTCTGACTATGACAGCTCCATCGCTGCACCGTGGTTACATGTCTATGCCTTCCTCTCACTGCAATGGCTTCATGTTGACTTGAGAAGCAACTTCATGTTGACAATGGTTCTTTTCCACTAATGTGATTTCCCTTGTAGCTGTAATCAACATTTTGATGCAGTTCCTTGAAAAAGAGCTATGCACAGAAGCAATTTTTCAGGCTAACTTAAGAATACACAAGTGATTCAATTATTTTTTCTTCCATCACAAATCTTCACAATGCCCCTGAGAAAGGCTTTAGAGGAGAGCAATATTTTCCATACTTTCTTACTACCTGATGATAAAGGGAATGACATCCAGAATTCCCACACTTCCTTCCCACCCAGACAACACAGCATGCCAGAAGTCCACAGCATGGATCACTTTCCTGTTTATTTTTTATTTCCTTCAGATTACCCCTGAATCAACAGAGAGGGGTAGCTGAACTCGGAGGACACATTCAGAGCCTCAACATTACTGATTATTTTTTCTCTGACTTCGGTGTTTGAGATAACAGAAGACACAGCAATGGCTACCTGTAAGCTAGCCTGACAGGAATGAAATGGGTTCAGAAAAAATGACTGACCCCAAAAGGCATCACCAAAGGTGATCAAGTAGAGGATGACAGGAAGGTTGGTTTCAATGAGATCTTCTGAAGGCCTTGAGAGGGACTATCTGGAGTTATCTAGAAATTTTCTAGTGAGAAAATTAATGCCCTAGCCACAGTTCTCTGTGTCCAACACGCTAGGAAAATTCGTATTAACATTTATTAACAGGCATTCATGTTCTCCCTTGTTGAAGCATTTTCTATCTTCTATTTTCAGCACTCTGGAGTGCTCAGATAACCCAACTCCGTGACTCAATCCCAGCAGGAGGCTATTTAACAAGAATCTCTTTAAGACCCTTTTTTTTCTACAAAGGTGGAAATAAAGCAATACCCTACGGTCCTTTTCAAAAGAAATGGCATCAGAGAAGTCCAATGTGGAAAAACCCTTTTTGATCATCCTCGTGCCTTTCTCATTACTGCAGGATACGGGCCTCCAGACTATCTGCCCAGAACACAAGTGACCGAGGTGCAGCTGTGGTGTGTGATGTATGATTACGGCAATCACTGGGACTCATCTGGGGATCCTGATTTCCATTATTTCATTCCACATCCTTGCCACTGACCTTGGCATGTCCTTGCTCTTACTCATGTCTGTCTGAGGGTGGTTTTATCTTATTTTGTCTGGGGCTTGTGCTACAGCTACTGTCTGCCTTCCTACATCCCTGGAAGGGAACAGCAAGGGTAAGTAACAGAGGAACCTGCTTTGTTTGCTCCAGTTTAACAGAAAATCCCCTCTACTAGTGTACCCTCATGTGTCCAAACATACCTACCTCTCGACTGGGCCTGACTGTACCATAACCTGCCAACCTGAACCAAGAGTTCAGTTTATTGCTGGATCCTAAAAAAAGTCCCCAGGCTGCAGGCTGTGGCTTGTGCTGGTGGAGTCAGATGGTTTCATTTCACTCAGCCATGGGCAGTGGTAATCCTGCTCAAGTTCTCCAGTTGATCTGCTCAGTGTTTTCTGGCTCCACGTCCCATTTTGAACTGAACCCGCACTTGAACTGTGTGTGCATCAGTTTCGACTGTCTATACTGGTATGGACTTGCTTTTGTTCTGTACTTTGGAGAATTATTTGTGTAAGGCATTATGGTGGTTGTTTATTTATTTACTATATTCATCTTTTAATTGCTGAGCAAATTCCCTCCAGAGTTCAGAAGTTTTTTTCATAAAAGTCAGGGAGAAACATTCTGATAGCCTCTTTCAACAGGTTTTTCTGTCTGGGTATTTCTGGCCATGAGCGATATGAGCATCCTGCATCCGTGTACTTGTGGACAGCCATGCATGCTGGGCTCTCCTGAGGCTTGGTTCTGCTGTCCTTTCTTTATCTGTGACTTATATCAAGGAGCAACATGACTCTCCTGTCAGATGAGAAATCTGTCTCTTAAAGAGGAAATTTCAGGCTTTGCATGTCACTTCACAAGCAGGAAAATCAACAAAGTAAAAATGTGCCAGGTCTAGTGTACTGTCCAGCAGCCCAAATTGACAGAAACCAGGAACCAAAAGTCTTTTCATCTTATTCATTAATCTTCTGCCTCCATATACCCACAAGATAACAGGATAATAGGACAGATATTATATTTCATATGATGAGAAGTTTTAAGCACAGGCATGGCTTCAGAAAACTTTTTTTTTTTTCTTTAATGATACTGTCACTACTGTTAAAAAGTGCACAGCAAGGTGAAACCTTAGATTAGGCAAGCTGCTTAGTGTACACACATCAGTGTTTACAGGATACTTCCTCAGGTGTCCTGCTTTATGTTTGCACACCGTAAAGTAAGCCCCTTCCGACTGTTTCCCAGCCCAGCAGCTGAGATGTTTACTGAGTTTAATGAAATTTGTTCTGTGTACCAGGACACGCCAAGCAACACACACAAACACACACACACACATATATATAATTCTCCTTGCAAGTGTGATTACAACTGCAGGTTGCATCAAAACCTTGCACCTGCCCTTTACAATGTGCTTTGGTCTCCCATTTCAACCTGCTGAAAAACCATCTGGGAGCTTGGTCCTTCCCTGGCTGTTGCTGGGTTAGGCAGTCGCCTTTCCTGGTGCAGTCAGGAAACCACCTTAGCTGTGCCTTTGTCTTCAGACACCGGGGGATTCCCTGCTTTTCAGTGTTTTACAGTTCCACCCAGTGCTAAAAAAGTAGAGCAAAGTGTGCAGCAGATGTACAGGAAACCCAGAGCCTCACATTTTGCACTCACACAAAAACGACCCAGCGGCTTGGCAGGAGGGTACGTGTGCTTTCTTGGCTTAGAGTTTTCTGCATATTACAGAAGCCAGAAGATGTTTTCTGTGTCTCTGAAGTGATCTGCACCAATGGACTGCTGCTGGGATGAAGACTGACTCCCTGAAAGGTGTTGATCCAAAGGGTTATAAAGATAGTGAAAAAGCATTGGGTAGAGAGAATTAAAGGCAGCAACCCAAAACCATGGATGTGGCAAGTGAGAAACTGCCAGAGCTGGTCTCTCTGTCACCCTGCCTTTCTGTCTTTTCAGTGTGGTAAGCATTAGCCAGTTCCTTTTCAGATGATACTTGACAAAAGCAGACAAAAAGCCAATCAACACAGTTTGCTTCCTCATCACCACAACATCCTGCATCGCCCAGCCCTGCGGTTACTGCTGCCTGGCCTCAGGGGCATAAGCAGGGAGCCGAACTGCAGGAGGCCTGGACAGGAGAAACCCATCGTGCTGATTCCGATCAAATCTAAGAATATATATATACATATATAATATTTATATATATGCACAAAGAGAGTGGTTAAGCACTGTAACAGAGATGCAGAGAGGCTGTGGAATCTCCATTCTTGAAGAATTTCAAAATCCAAGTGGACAAAGTCCTCAAAGACCTGATCTAACTCTGAAATTAGCTCTGCTTGAAACAGAAGGCTGCACCACGTGACCTCCAGAGCTTCCCCCCCGTCTCAACATTTCTATAAGGCTACCGTTCCAAAATTGCTTTGTTCTAAAATGGAAGAAAACACACACAAAGTTGTGATGCTTCTAGCAAAGCAGAATATTTTTTAACACAATCAAACCGTTTCATTCTGATATAAGTTTGTACGTGTATAAAGAGATGTAGATTTTTTTTAATGACATTTCTGTCATTGTTATTTCTTCAAGATATAATAAGAAATAAAATAAATGCAATCAATTCAACTTATTCCTTTTGTTTGTTTGTTTTCTTCAATGCTAAATTGAATTGACACGTTCCAGGAAGGGGGGGGGGTCATGCTTGGTTTTGTAGAAACAGCACGTTTCAGGGAATTTTTATCCCATAGGAAAATTTATCTCCTTGCATCCGGTAATTGTTCTATTTTTCACTTTGAAAAGAGCTCAGTTTTGATCAGTTCAGATTTCCTACTCTGGTTTACATTTCTCTCCAACAGGAAGAAATATCTGTCAACATCTAAGCATTCTGCTAGCAATTGGAAATCTAATCCAACACGCAATAATTTTCTTTTTCTAGCACACTGCAAGAATGGAAAAGGGGCATTTTAACATATTAGTGGTATTAATATGAATGTGTTTCACATACTAGGCATTGCTGAATTGCCATGACAATTATCTCCATGGAGATTTCTAAAATATTGATTCCTGGGTACAACTGTAAATGTTTTTGCTATTGAACAGGGACTCATCTGGAGATCCCTAAATCTGCTGGCAATACGTGTGCCTTGGTGGCTCTGGGTTTCAAAGGAATTAGAACCAGCTTGGATGCAATTTTGGTTCTAGAGTTCTGAGTTTTGGAATTCCACAAAGTTTATTTTAATTCACTTGTACAGTTTTCATTCACCATTAAGATTTCGGCTATTCCATTTACTCTAGGTAAAGGATGTTGACAAGGAATGGAGTGGCTCAGAATTTATGCAGCTGTTAGTATTTAGTGTAAATATCCAAGAAGACCAAGAATGCAGAAAGAAGACCAAGAATGTATAAAGTCTTAAGACATAGGCTTTCATATTGTGATTTGCAGACAACCAGGATTCCAAGGACTACTTCTAAGGGATCCATGAAACACTACTAAGAAAATCAATACCAACTGATGGTATTGGGCTTAAATTCACTACGTAGGGACCACACATCTAATAGAAAACCTACAGCTCAAAAATACGGAATAAATTCACAGCTAAGTTTGAGAGTCTCATCTTTGAAAACGATGATTTATTTCACAGTAATCAGTCAAGGAGGGAGTGAGATCCCGTCATACCAGTGTGGGAAGAAGCAGGCTCCAACGCTATTTTTGGCTCCACCACGTAGCTATTGTCTGGCTTGGGGCATGCTGCTCTCCTTGCCTCTGTCTCTCCCCAGCCTCTCCAAGTCTTTTTTTTTTTTTTTTAACAATATAATTTCTCTAGGATAGGGGCTGCATCTTATTCTATGATTTTATGATTCTATTACGCATTTATATGACTGAGCACAGTGGAGCCTCACTTCTGATTAGAATATTAACAGCAGAACATTTCTGTAATCTTTCTGTCCTCATAATCCCATTCATTTGTATTGCTTATCCACAGTGATGACTTCCTTAAAACAAAAACAAAACAAAAAACAGTTGATTGTGATCATTTTATATGCCCAGGTATCATTCTCTTTTCTTCTGCCTCTCTGGTTTCACTTTAGTGCCAGGAACTAATCCCTTACAGGAGTTCTGTGAGTTTTATAGACTCCAAGAAATTGAACTAGTGATTTCCTTACACACTTTCATTCTGTTTGCTGTGGAGATAATTATTCCTTAAAAAAACGAAAATGGGTAATAAAAGTTCTGTAACACGTCTCACAGAGAAAAGTTTTCTTTTGGGTCTCTGAGCCACAAAACAACTCCAGAAAATCTCAAGCAAATTTGCAATCGGGGGTCAATTCTTTTCTCACTAGGAACTCAGACTAGAACTATGTGCTTTACGTAAAAGTATAACTTACTTCCTTAAAATCAGATGCTAATAGTCAGGGATTTATTGAATTGATCGCATCAATTTGCTAGGCTTCTCCTTGCTGCGAGAAAGCATTTAATCTATTTCAGGCCTGACTGCTTCGGTCATTTGTGTAGACTTTTATGCTACCAGCAAATGTTAGCATGGGGCCATCCTAGGAAATCATCACGTGGTGGAGTGAAGACAAACGTCTCTCCTCTCCAGCCACTAAGTTGATGTTTCACAGCCACTTTCTTGGTTGGTGATATCTTGTTAGACTCTTCAATCCTTCCAGTGCTTAAGGGATAATTCTTCACAAGGATTCACCTGTGCAGCTGTATCCAGTTCCCTGCCGCAAGGTCCAGGAGAAATGACTACACTGAGTGCCCCTAAAAAAAACACCGTTTCTTTTTTCAAGCATCTTCCCACGCTTCTGGGCAGACGCCTTAGTTCTGTGATCATTAATACCAGTCCTCGGCACTGCTGATCTGCCAGGATTACATGTGTGATGTGGATCAGACATTGGCACATGGCTGTATTTCTGTTGAATTGGCTGCAGTCAGAACACAATGTTTACGCTAATTTTCCGCAGCCTAGACTGGGACAGGCAGACTCTGATAGAGGAAAAGACTTAGAGCAGTTGTAGCAGAAGATGCTTCATCTAGGAGTGAGACTTCTGGTCCAACGTAAGCTTGTCATTATTTTTTAATACATTTGAATAGGAGGGTTTGCTTACCTTGGATCAGTGCTCTGTGTCATGACTTTTCTGATCCGACACGAGGAGCCCCTAAGCTGGATTTATTGTACTGTTGAATCCTGTCCTCAGGGATTTGCGAGAGAAGCGAGCTGCTGCCAAGTGCCAAAGATTTAAAGGCAATTTAGAAGTGAAATCTTGGCCATACTGAAGTCAACAGCAAAACTCTATTCTTTCTTGGAAGAAAACAGATGATTGCTGAAATGTGAACTTCCTACAGGAACATGTGGCTTACATTTCTGGTCTGAACCTTGAAGAAGGAGAAGAGCACTCACCCAGAGTGATGAAGAACTCTTTCCACTTTTCATCTGGAAGGGGCTGGAGCAGACTCACACAGGGATCCTGGGCATCCTAAACACTTTCCTACCAGCCCCCGTCACTGACAAAGCCACTGCAGTATTTCTGCCCCACTGCTGTAATTTACTGCTCACACATTTACAGCGATTAGATGGAAATACTGACATGATCCATGACAGGTGTCCTTCCAGCAGTAGCTGAGTAGACTGAGCGGGATAAAAGCCATTTCTCCTGTCTCCCCCTCAGATTCTTTTCCTAAACATTTGAAAGTCTCAAGATCCATTCCATTGTGGTATGAAAATATTTTGGAAAAGAAATGCATCTGATATATAACTACAGGAAGCAACAAGCAGCTCCACTAAGATACAGCCAAACATTGAATTTGGTTTATGTACCAGTTTCTGGTTGCTCCCTCTGTCTAAATACCCACAGGTAAACCCTGGGTCCAAAGCCCTGCACAGCACTTCACAACTTGGGCCATTCAGCAGAAAGAGGAGCTTTCCACAAACCCTACTAAGATGTATTCTAACAGGACTTCTTTTCTACTTCATGCTGCAAATTCAAACAGGTATGGTTTTCATTTTAAATTTTAAACAAGTTCGGATTCTAACAAAACAAGTATTGACATTCCTAGCAAATTCTCTATTGCCAACTTTTCAGAACCACTAAGCCAGCTGAGTTACTTATTAATGTTAATTTGGTTCCAACATGCATTTTCTTTTGACCAATAAATTATCCTAGCTAGAAAATGATTTATATTAGTAGAGTGTACTGGTTGACTCAAAGACAAGATAATTACCGAATACAATTCAAAAAACCTTTGTCTACATGAAAGAAACTGGAAAAAAAAAAAAAAAAAGAATAAGTGCTATCTCTTTTTAAACAAAATTGCCTGTTACAGAGGTTGGTACTTTATTCTACATAAAACAGAATTTTAATGAAATGAGGAAGGAAAAGAGAAAGCAAAACTGTGAAGAAACTGGAAGAAAAAGAAAAACATATTAAATAAAATTAGAAGTCTAAAGGACAGATTGGGTATTTTTTTCTGTATCATTTAAAAGCGTCCATGGGAGATTGTGGTAATGGTGGCAGATGGAAGAAGAAAGAAGACAGAACTGACTTGTGCTCTGTCCAATCCTCTGCTGCTTTAAGGGAGTTTCTGCACAGTTGCAGCAGGGCTCTCACGCCAAGAAGAGGAAGTTCTGGATCCAAACAATTTCTACGCAGACTCCCTTGTAATTGTGCTTGGGAGCAAGGAAAAATCAAAGCCACAGCCTGAGCAGGCCAGGCTGAGCCATGCTTTCAACTTAGAATATCTACATGCAGAACATATAATTTCCCAAAATAGCTTTAAACACTAGGCCAATATAATTCTGCCTCTGTGTTGATCTCTTCCAGATTACACATGTGGATATGTATTATATATGTAAATTTATCCTGGATACAATTAATTACATCAATTACACATGCTTATGGGCATAAACACATGTGTCATTGCAAAGGCCAGGGAGAGACCCAGCAGAAATTCTCACCGAGACTTTTTGGTCCCATGTCAGTCAAGAAAACCTCTTTGATAAAACCTCTGGCGAAGTCTTTCTGGAGATTAGAGCCACTTGTTCCAGTACGGGACCATTCACAGATGGGAAGCGCATCCAGGCCTAACTTCTCAGGTCCAAAAACTTGGGATCACTAAAGGAATTCACCTGGAGAAGGAAAAGAAAAAACATGAGGCACTTTTTCCATAAGCATGTGTGTAGTATGTGCTTACAAAGTGTCCAATCATTTTCAGGGTCATTCTGTTAAACTTCAGTGTACAATCTGCCTAAAAAAGCTGTAGGATCTAAAATGTCTTGCATTAATTCATATCAACACAGTGAATGCCAGGTTGTCATCTGTGTTTCCTGACATTGCTTGTACAGGATAGAAAATTATAACATCACAGTTATAATTATGTTATCAAAAGCATTGGATATTACGTGCTAGCTGGGTGCCTGCTCTTCGCTCTTATTGTTCTTTCCTCATTCAGCCTTTCATTTATCCAGTATTTGGGAAATGAATAGCATATGAACCAAGCAACGCTTCACATCTGACATTACTCCAAAGCTCAGTATGGTTTGATCCATTTTTGAATATGCCTTTAGCTCTAGGTCAGACAAACGGCGGTAATGACAGCTTTTTAGAATCATTTCAGCATCTCACATAAAACCAGATTTAAGTCCCTGCATTTCACAGTACATCACTTTTATGGTCGGTGTGGCAGGTCTGGGCATTCCCGAATTCTCTGCTTCTCAGCCAGCCCTTTTCTAAACCACTCTTCTGATCATAGGTAAAAAAGGCAAACATTCAAATTAATACCTGGAGATTTACGAAGGTCTAGGAATGAAGTGGATTTTTAAAAATATTTTTATATATTTTTTTCTTTTTGCAGGGAATCACTAAATAGTTTGCGGTTTAATCATTACACAGACACAACACTTTCAAAACTTTTCCAAGCTGCATGCAGTTTACATGTTTGGATTGTCCTGTATTTGGTAATGATCACCTCTAAGAGACCCATTGAGCATTAATTTCCATATGTCTTTATGGATGTAAAAGATTAATATATAATCCTATATAATTCAAGTGATGGAGAAGATCTGTGGATGCATTTGCCTGTTTAAGCCTCACAAGCCAGGAATGTAGCCATAATTAATTCTCTGAAAACAATAAAAAGATTTAAAGATGTCATTAGAGGCATAATTTTGTCTAATGAACCATCATTACAGCATAAATCTTCACTTGGCTCAGAAATTATTGCCAGTTTGCACCTGAGTCTAGACTTCCCTTGTGTCTGTATCAGCAAGGAGATAACTAGGTCCAGGCTTGGGGCAAAGAGGTGAGACCTCTCCGGTGGAAGGCCAGGCCTGTGCTTTGCACTGAGAGGGCTTTTATTTGCCTCAGGGATTGTGGAACATCTCACTCTTTCTAAAAGGACCCCAACATATCCCATGAAGATGGACAGAGCTTTGAGATAGAAAAAATTATTCTCAAATTCCAGTGAATTTTAAAGGAATTTTGAACAGGAACAAAAAGCAAGCATATACGGACTCCAACTTCAAGCAGGTTTCTCACCCAAACACTGCTCGGATGTTTAGCATCTGAGAGCTGACCTACTAAACATTTATCCACGAGCTGGTGACTGAGTTGGGTTTTCAAAGCCGGTCTCGTGTCTAGCTGGGGTGTCCTGGCCAGGCAGATACAAACCCATCCATGCTTTAACTGGTGCCAGTTCAGAGTACTGGTGGAGATAATGCCTGCCATGTTTACATACTCCCTCCACTTGTCTCGGCTTTAACACTGCCTAATTATCAGCTTTACAAAATGCCTTGGGAACATTCTTCTATCTGAGCAGCACCGAAGCAAGGCAGTGTTGGGTAGGTCTTGTATAGCATCAAAGCCAGAGGAGAACTGAGGAAACAGCACTTTAGCCCTAATTTGACACATTATTAAATTCAAAAAGGAAAAGGAAAAGCATCCGAGTGAAAGGGGGCCATGATGAGTGGTTTTAATCCACAATCTGCCAACAATAAATCAGCATTCAGAGCACTGAAGGAGGAATGGTTTTCTTGTGCTGTACCACTTGAGAAAGCATTTTGAAGCATGCAGAGAATAGCTGAAGATCTTGAAAGAAAGGGGTGCATTCAAACCAGCTCTTGGCTCTTGCAAAGTTTTTAGCTTTCTATGACCTCATGTCCTCCTGTTCTTCTATAACCACCATCCAAAAAGAAATATTTTCATCCAACTGGCATCCCACCTAACAAAATAAGCCAAGATCTTTGTGAGAGGCACAGTGCTGACTGGTAAGCTGAGCATTTTTCTGGGATCTGGGAGCTCCTAGCTCTGATTCAGTCCCTCATGTGACATTTATTCCCAGCATGGTGGCACTGGCAAGTCACAAAGGGCTGCACCAGGGTTGGCTCTGGCCAGGGCAGGGCTGGGTAATTATAAGGGAGAGCAGAATCCTGGAGGGGTGAGAGTAGGACAAAACAACTGGGAGCTCGCTGCTCTAATGGAAGGATTAGTTCTTCTGTCCCATGCCTCTTCTGCCCCTTTACCTGACAAGAACATCCACACCTGGACCATATTTTCAGAGTGGCAAAATTCACTTTGCCTTACTAGAAACCTTGGACAGATCCAAGATCCAGCTCATTTCCATTGTTTTGATTTAGCTTGGCATCAGGTCTTTAATTCCCCCTAAGCTTTGAGTTCTTCCATTAAATTAAATCACTTAGTTATCTGTTACTGATAATTTTCTTCTTTTCCCTCCCTACGAGATGAAGTGAGATTGTATCTGCAAAGCCCTTTGAAGATGTAAAAGTGCTTATTACTATATTCTGAAAGTCAGCAGACTCATAAAGTTGAGCACAAATACTTAAAAAACCAGACACCCCATCCTGCCCTCTGTCCCCACTGGAAGCTAGGTCTTCCTGAGCCTGATGTTCCTGCATTTATCACCGACAGGACAAAAAGAGGCAGTCTCTAATGCAACATCTCAGCTCATTCGCAGCTGAAGTCATCCTCTGGGATAGAAAACTCTCCTCTCCGAAGCAGAAAGGGTGATTGAAGAAGCCTCTTCCTACAACGCACTCAAACACCAGACTGATTTAATGCAAGTTTCTGGAAAAGGAAGAAAATGCCCTGATCTACAAGCTCTGACAGAAATAACTGTCTTCTCTGCATCACCGTGAAAGGTATCTAATAACACCTCTTGAGGACAAATGGCATCTAACTGGTGATCCTGTATACCCTCAAAGTGGGCAAGAAGCCTAATGCAGGATGACATAGGGTTAGGTTTCTCTGCAGGCAGCTGACGCCACTCCTTTCCCCAGCCAACAGCATCACACTTCTCAGCTCCTGAATCACCACTTTCTGGCTTTGCATATGTAAGTGAATCTCTCTGATTTCACAACTCGAATATCATGGCCTACAAATTACAGCATGATTCAGGATGCTGCTTCATATGCACTTCAGCCATTCCCTCTGCAAGCCGACTGATTGCTGTGAGCTAGCCAGGCAGACTGCTGCCGGTTGGTGCTTTGGGTTGCTCTGTTGGTACTTGGGAGTCAACGGCCTGAAGGAATGGAAAGGAGACACAATGAGGAGCTTTTACAAATTTGGGTCAGGAGGAGTCATAAGGAACATCCGGCAGGTGGATTTCCCTGTTCTCCAATCTAGAGTAATTGAAGAATTATTGTGCAATTAGTGACAAGATAATATAGAGCAGAAAATATATTCAGAGTGGATGTCAAAATTGGGGAAGAGGTATTGAAGGAAAGGGCATACCGTAATGGCACATATTTTATGGACTTTTATCTCCTGGACATAATCTATTTTGGGAAAGGTTCCTCCTCAGTCACTGAACGTCCCAATTTGCTTTACTGAAACTTGCTATCTGGGAAAGATTTCAGTCAAACCAACCAGAGCAGAGAAGCCTCAATTAGAACTGATTTTCATTGCTCATACGATGCATCTTGCTGACCTTTCAATGAATCTGTTAACACTGGTCACCGTGACACTTTAATTTCCCCAAACAGCAAGGAGAAATGAACAACCGAAGGGCCTCAGCTGCATCTCTCCAGCACTATGCAGTGAGGGTGCAGCCAGGCTGTGGCCAAGCTGCGGCCCCCAAACCACATCACAACAGCATCCACAGTGCATCACTTCATCCCTGAACTCAGCCTCACAACATAATTGGAAGTTGTAAAAGCTCACAATTATCAGGATCCTTTTACAAGCCTCAGAGAGTACAGCAAAGGAACAGCACCATGTGCAGAGCTTTGATTCAGATGTCCTGCACCTTCTTTGTAAAGAGCTCTTCTAGAGAAGTAACTATCTCAGGAGTGCTTTGTGCTTCTGCCACAAAACCAGGTCAACTATTGCTTTTGCAGTCCAAAGAACCTCTTTGATCTGATTATTTTTGGCCACTTGAAATTACATTTTGAAACTGCTCTTACAAATGAGCCTTCTGAATAGATAAGAATGTGAAAAATTAACTCAAGTGCGTAGCAGAGAAATATCCGGACAGTCAGCTGCTGCTGTGGAAGGAACGACTGTGCTGAGCCGAGAACAAGAAACACCAAGATCTCCTTGGTCCCCTTTTTGCTTCTAAACAGGAAATTGTGCGAGCACAAATTAAGGAACCAAACGGGGAGCTCAGAGATCTGAACTCTGCCCAACCCCAGGCACGGAGGGGCCAAGTCTGCATTGCTGGTTTTAGCAGCTCAGAGGAATATGCATGGAGCAGGTGGTTCACAGACCTTAAATGTAAGCATATGGACAGAAAATCAGCACCTTCCTCATGCAACATAAACAAAAAGAAACCAACAAGAGTAGAAAAGGTGTTGCCTTTAATTCTAGACAGTGATAAGGAATAAGGAACCCACTTCTTTTAATTTTTTGTCTCTATGGTAACTGCATAACAGGGCACTCACTACACATATTGCTCACTGCTTTCACCATCGTACGAGACATACACACCTACATGAACTCCAACATACGTTGAGTTTACTGCATTAACACACAAAAGATGAGAAAATATGGAAGAAACAGGATTAAAATTCCCAGTTTCAGATGTCAGCTTTGGAGCTCAGCAGACCCCAATGGTCTCTTTTCACCAACTGGCTTTATCAGTAGGAAAGCAGCGAGTGGGAGGGAAACATTCTCTCCAGTGCAAAAGAATCTCTTTGTGGGCAACAGGAGACTTTTTTTGGTCTGTGCCTGACGTGCATCCACTTTCTGTCACCTATACCAACTCTGTTTCAAGTATGGAGATAAGAAAAAGGTGTCAATTTTATGTCTCTGAGCAACGATTTCACCATGACAGCACACAAAGGCAGACGTGGGGTGTGATCACACCACATAACAAGCTTGGAGAGAGTGGACAGGATGGCCTCAGGCCTTCCTATCTGAGCTCCCACTGCATCTTTTTGAAATTCAAGGGACTTGTCTTGACTTCCGCAGTGCCTAGATCTGGTCCTAAGGGAAAAATTGAATCTGCAGACCCATCAGCTTCACAGCATTTGAGCTCTTTTCCCTGACACAAAGGTGGCATCTCGCATCCTCTCACTGACAGAGATGGAAGGAGAGGATGTGAATGAAATTAGACTCAATAGAAGCAGAGTTACAGATGGATGCACCTGTAAGGCTGACAGGAAGGCAACAGCTCTGGGTGACGAGAACCCCCTCAGCTGTGTCTAACCTCTGGTGACAAAGCATATGACCTGGGATATCCCTGGAATGGCCAGGAAGGACTTTCCAGTCTAAACCCTGATGTTTTCTTATGTAAACATAAGAAAACTGGCTGAGGCCATTCCAGTATAAGGAAAGCCTAACCATACAAAAAATATATGTATATATTTTTTCAGAATGACACTGTGATGCACATTGAAGTAAGCTCTGTTTCACTCCAATTCCAGTAACTACTCTCCCTACACCATTATTTATTCCAAGGTAGTACTATGAAGTTTAATAGTGACCCTGTGTGAGAGGTTATCAGCTCAAAGATAAAAGACCAAAGAAAAACATCACTGTTGTTATTATCATTAAGCATTTAATGATGATGAGTTCTGAAAAGGGCACCATAAAAGTTTCCTCCTATACAACACTCAACAGTGGCAGTAACACTGTGGGCTTTTAACCGTGATTTTGTTAGATGCTTCAGTATGCATTTCCTATTAACTGTCTCTCTTCTCCGTGTTTCTTCTTTCTCAGTTCCTCTCTGAGAAACTATTGCCCATCCCAGGCTGCTTGTGTTATTTCAAGTCTGGGCTTACACAGAGAAAGGGGCTTTATGCAACATTTGGACCTTGGAGAAAAACAGTCTTCTATATCTCTTTAGTGTCTCAAGACTGAAGCAAGAACCTAGCACAAAAACAAAAGCAAAATGAAGCAAAAATGATAATGCCAGGAAACAGACACTTCAAGGCAGATTAATTTGCAAGGGGGTTTTCTGCTTGTCTTTCCATTGAAGTACAGAGGAAATAAAAAACAATTAACCCACTTAATTTACTCATGACCTGAAACCAGTAATAAATCATTTTGGAAATGAATTGAAAGTGTTTGCATAACCTCTCCTTAGTTCTCACAACCATGCCTGTCCCTGGAAAACACCACGGTGGGCTCTGCTCTGGGTGGGACAGACGTTCAGACGCTTGCAGGGTGGCTGCAGCAACACAGCACAGTCTCTATACCGAGTCCTCCCCGAAATCACAGGCATGCTCTATTCAAGGTATTAATTTATAGTCTACAATGAATCTGGTATGGATTGCAAGTGATTTTAAATATAAAATGCCCTTATTTCAAGGAATTAGTGACCTCAGTTGGCTCCAGCATTCATAACTCATAACACTTTTGCTAGTAACAGAGAGAAGGAAATGTGATTTTAAAAGATTTTGGGTCAAGTTCACCTATGGCTAATGCACCAGGGAATTATCTGTCCCATTTTGTGCATCTCAATTTGTTTTACTGTTCAAACAGCAACTGTGCCTGTATCTGAGCAAAGGACAAGGCCTACGCAGGCAAACATATATAATTCATGGGTTTTACTACACTAATGAAAATGCAGTGGCTTTGTGGCAGTGACACAATGCAAAATGAAGTTTTTACTGTGAATGACTGCAGGTCACTTTGGGTGTTACAGTGAAGGGAGTGAGAGTGGGAATGTCAGCATGGCTGGGACACTGATGAGACTGGATGTTTGTACACTTCCTCTTGACAGGGCCTTTGTGCAATTTCCTCTTTCCACCCCCAGACCTTGTCCTTTCACCTCATTGCTTGTCCTCTGCTCTTTTGTTTTACCCACTGGCACTCCACCTCTCCACTCTCCTCCCACTGAGCTTTTCCGTACTCTTCTGCTATGGCCTTTAGCTGCAGCAGCTTTTCTCTCCCTCCCCAGCCACCCTCCCACTTCCCATCCCATCCTTCTTCAAATCTGGGGTGTTGACACCAATTTCCCTTCCGATCCCTTCCTACCCTCATTTCTTTGTTTCGCGTACTAATCACCAAAATGTTGGTCCCACCTTGCTCTTTTCCTGTGCTGTACTGCCTGGTGAAGGGAGCCTGCCTGGGTATGTGCAAGGAGCACAGGTCACATCGTGAGCCAGTGGAATGGAAAAAAGGGCAGGTAAGGTCTCAGCAGTGACTGAAGGATCAGATTTAGTAAAATGTTTCTGATAAAAACCTAACATGGCTAACACAGCAGTGTAAGTATGTAATTCACGCTCAGAGCAGGCTGAAATCAAAGTGTGGAAGAAAGTTTGGTTAATTTAGTTAGTATTTGATTCAGCTGATGTCCCCAGGCTGATCCAGGGAACCAGGAAGAACAAGGAGCAAATATTCAGCTGAAATTTTCATTACTGAGTATTTGGCAGAATGATGAGCACTCTCCCAAGTCAGAGATAAATGCCAAGAAATGCTGGTGCTGTGACCACACCACAGACTATGCAGATATGCTAAATATCAGATCAAATCTAATACCTATCCAATATATATCAACAAAATATTTTAAGTAGATGCTGTAAAATGTAAGAAATTTACTAATTCCCCTCCCGCTTTATCTCTACAAAGGGATTTTTAAGTTTATAAAGATACCACAAGACCTGCTGCATCCCCAGTGACAGCTAACATGGATGAAACATGGAAAGCCATTAAGAATGCACATAAGAGCAAGTGCTCATTTAGGATCTCAGAGCCAGAATAGCATCCATTTGAAACAAGAAGATGAATTTAGGTCAGGAGAACATAATTACCCAAGCTGGAGTGTGTCCAGGTTACCTGGATTACTGCTGCTAAAAAAAGCAGAATGGGACCATCAGTGAGCACAAGTGATTAGAATCCATGTTTAGCAAAAGCTTTTAAAGATACTAATGCGAATTAAGCGTCCCATTCCAACCAACTTTTGGTATGAGCTGGGCATCTGCTTCATTAAAATCTCCAGGTTATGCTGTAGCATTCAGCTGCTACTTTCTGGTTAGTCACAGCAGTAAGTGTAATTTTTCCCTAAGCTCTAAGTGAAAAAAAGAGAGGTCTTCCACATTAAAAAAAAAAAAGAAATTAAAAAATGCTAAGTGTGAAACAACCAACACCTAGACATCTTTTTGCCTTTTGTTTTTGGGCCCTCTGTGGTCTCAGTCCTGCAAGGAACCTCCAGATTGAACAGGATATAAGGGCTCTCATTCCTACAAGGCATAAATTGGTATCAGCTCTAAACTTATTAGAAAGTCAATCAGTTCCCCCCAAATCTACTGCAATATGCATCTGTAAAGCACGATATATTTCCAAATGTAGATTAAGAGGGTAAACTGGGTAGCACTCTTTGCACAACAGGTGCTTCTGTAGAACATCCTTGTGCACGGTTCCTCTCTGCATTCATGCCAACTCGGTCAGGCTGACCTGCTTTTTTATAATCTGTCAAGAACCAACACTTCTCCTTGCCCTCGACGCGCTCAGCTTTCCAAGAAATTAAAACTGGCAGACCTGTCATTCCCAGAACAATGGTTAGTGCTAACGGACAACAGAAACATGGGCATGATCAGCATTGAATAATCCCTGACAATTTTCCTTTCTGTGCTGGCCTGTCCCTTGCAGACCTCTTTACTGTGTTTGCTGACTCACAAATCCTTCCATGCAGCAGACTTAAAAGACTTTATTATAAATACACTAATAACCTGAGCTGTTGCTACTGCTAGCTGCTAAACTCCTGCTTGGGGCACTGGTAATAATGAGTTCTTACATTCCTTTATTTTCTGTGAGGGAGAGCTAAACTGAATGGATTTTTTATCGGACATCTGCCCTGTAGGATTCTACAGCTACTTATTCCCACTTCCACTTTCTGGGGAAGGGACAGATTGCCTCAGTTATTTTGCTTGCAGGCAGAAAAAAGTCCCTCCTTTGTCTGTGTGAATTGCGTTATTCAGCAAGATCTGCTGCAGTTACTTATTTTGAAGGGCCGCTGTACTTAAGACAAGGGTCCAGGGAACACGGATCTCTGACTCTATGGTGTGTCATAAGCAGAGCAGCCTTCTCTCCATGCCTTTCAGTGTGAGCAATATGAACAGGACACAGAGCTACCCAGCTTCCTGGCAAGAGACCACAACCAGTTCAGGAAGGAGGCTGGGACTGAAGCTGAGCACAAGCAGGGAGGAGGAAGTCATGTGAAGCCCCTTACCAGCAGAAGGTCATCCTAGCTTCCCCATTCATACTTTCATTCTGCAATGCTAATCGAGAAAGCTAATTATATATAAGCCAGGGCTCACATTGGCAGGAATCACAAAATTAGAACGGCCTTCCACCCCCTCATGCTTCTCTGCTCAGCCCCGGAGTATTATTAATCTCCTAACACCCTGTTTAATTCAGTCCTTATAGTCATGGCAAACATGTACAAATTAGACTTTTGCTCCCTAATTTGCACATACTCCTGGGTCTTGAGCATTAAGTCTTTACAGTTTATTTTGAGAAAATTAGTCAAAATTCAATAACTAATCACACTGCCACTACAAAAGGTAGTTGCTGCAAAACCTCTGCTTTCCTTGGGAACATGTTGATTTTCACGTGTTAGCATGTGAAAGAGCCCTCAAAACATGAGATTCTTAAAATATTAAATAAAGTATTAAAAATTAAGATATTAAATGAATTAATAATAAACCTTAAAAGTTTAAATATTCTACTTTGGCTTTATGCCCAGGAAATATATATATATTTGTATGTAAACTTGTGCATTTTAATTCAGAAGTAATAGTATTGCTACCCTAATTACTGCTAGACTGCTGTGCCCTGTGCTGTGTTGCATGCCTGACGTGGGGAAGGGGAAACCACTCATGAACTATTTCCCTGGGAGGATCTTCATGGTGCATCTCTCATTTTGTATGCACTGCAACTTGTTTGTTATCAGAACTACAATCTGAAAGACTACAGCTACTTAAACCCAGCGTGACAAAAAAAGAAAAAAGGAAAATCTTCCCACAGTAAGCGCGAAGGCACTACTGAACCGACCTCCTTATTTAACAAATGCATTCATGAAACACCATCATGTAAGAGCAGGATTAAATACTGTACACTCTGTTCTTTAAAGCTCAATCAGACAATAACAATTTAATCCCTCATGCCACCATAATTTTCTTCTGGTATCAGCAATTCCGCAGATCGTTCCTATTTGCTTTGGCCTGGCTGCTCTGCTCCTTCTGCTTAAAAATAAAATAAGAAATTGAAATCTCTTTCCAATATATCAAACAATTAAGAGATAATCAAAGCCAGATATGTCTGGAAGCTCACCAAGGAATGTTTGCTAGAGAATTGAAAAAATCTTTTTGGCTGAATTTTCCCCATTTCCTGTTGCAGCTGCTGTGATCCAGGAAATCCCCCCACCCATACAGCTGGTTCCCCTTTCAGCCAAAGGATGCAAGTGCCAATGTGTTGTTCCATACGTTGTGCACACCACACCCATTCGTGTAAAAACCTTGGACAGACTTAGAGGGAGTTAACAAGTGTACAAAATCTGTTGAGATAAATCAGGAAAAATTTGAGATCATACCTATAAAGAAACCTCTTGTTTCTGCCAATCGATTATCTTGCAATAAATTCTAGGCAGGTAACAGAAAGGTGAATTGTGTAACCATGGAGCCACTGATAACATCCAGCGTGACTCAGAGCAAATAAAGGAGAAGTTTTTCCTCAGAAGCAGAGAAAATATTAGCTGTGTAGGAATCCGTCCTGTCTACCAGGGACATGGACACAAAGGTCAGTATGCTGAACAGAATCGCCTTTCATATCCTAGTCTGAAGAAAATGGTTGTGAAGTGCATTCGGCATAGGGGAAATAAAACACGATGGAAGATCCCCCAGAGCTATTCTCCCAGACTGTGGGCAAGCAAAGGAATTCCCCAAGTCTCCTGCTCATCACAAACCTCATCTGATGGACAAAGCTTTGTGTAAACATGTTATTTGCATAAGTAGGATATGGATAGAAAAATTAAAGGTCTAATTATGCCACCATAAAAAAAGATATCCACAGTGGGACCAAGCAAAGAGCTAGACAGCCCAAACCATCACAGTTCAAAGAGAAGCCAAATAAATTTCCATCCACAAAAGCTCACATCATGCTTCCAGCCTGCGGCTAGAAGTGTGCATGGAGCTAGTGAGTAGCTGCTTCTGCAATCAAGTTAGTAGCCTTTGGGAGCAGGATGTAAGGAATAGGTGAACAATAATCTCTTAAATCACTCCTGCAAGACTTAACAGAGCTTCTCTCCCAGGACTCTAAAAGTTCTGGCATAGAGAAAAAGCACCAAAGCTTTTCTTGCTGTAGTAAGTGCCTTTCCAGCGGAGCAATGCACAACCAGCACTTAGAGGCCTCACCCCACCAAGATATTCTTGAACTAAACTGGGTGATTTCATTGCTGATCTGAGTAACTGGGAAACAACAACCTGATATGGCCCCTGACCCCAAGAGCAGCTGCATTTGTTCAGCCTCGTGAAGCCAAGGAACAAAGGGTTCCCTGCACACAAAGGGAGCATGGTGAAGCCACTGCAGGCCCATCTGCTCAGATGTGATTTCTGCGATGGAGAAAATAGGAGAGGAAGAGAAAGCCCTTAAAGTGTGAACCTTTTAGTGTTTTAGTCTGAATCCTTCACAGCATGTGATTGGGGTTGCCACAGTAATCCTCAGCCATTTGGAATAAAGGTAGAACTGGAACAATGTGGAAGGTGGCAGGCCCGACCCTCTCTGGTGGCAGCGTGTGCCCAGGGCAAGCCTCCCACAACTACTTGGGCCCTGCAACCGCCTGCAGCATCAACAAACAGGCACATCACATCAGGATTTGCTTGGGGGGTAAAAGGATTGCTACAACTACTTAGTATAACTAAGGAATGCCTTTTAGGCACAAATTCTTATTTTGAAGCCTCTTCTCCCAAGGTCTGCCATGCCTTAGAGTGGAGAGGGGCAGGAACAGAGGCTGCTCACTCAGCACAGACAGCTGGCAAAGCTGGGCCTTTAGAGCAGGTCTGGGCCTCACAGCAGCCGTGCTGGGGAGCTTCAGAGTGGAAAATTACAAACCTGGGATCTAGTCCCACACATGGTGAAATCGAAGTTTGATGCTACCTTCAGGTAGCAGGGCTGAATCCTGGATGATGGAAAAAAACCCACCACCAGTACTTACAAAACTGCCTTGCCCCCTTCAAAACACCAAGGTTATTTCTGCAAGGCATCCATTTGATTTTCAGGGCACACTTCACACCTCAGAGGGGGTATTTAACTCCCAGGTTATATGGAGGGTGATCCCCTAATCCTGCAGGAGCTTTTTCTGGAGTCATATGCAAAAGAAAGGCTGTAGCTCCACTCTGTTATAGAGAGGAAAAGATTCCACCGCAACTTGTATTCTGCAACTTTCTAATTGAAACTTTTAGTGGGGAGAAGGAGGGCATGGAAGGCGGGTGTAAAACCACAGCCATGACACATCTCTCTCCAGGGTATTTGTGTTTTGCTCACATTTCTTGGCTCCTGGCTTCCTTGTTACTTGCATGGGAGCTGAAGCCAACACTTCTGCAAGTCTTTGTGATCATTTGAGAATGCACCAGCAGCTCCAGCTCAGCATTGAAGGGAAGCTGTATGTTAAACCAAACAAATAAAAGGTCACAGCACTCAGCTCCACAGAGGCCCACAGGGAGGAAGATGGCTTGCAAGGGATCTGGAAGAGGCCTACTCTTTTCAGACAGGTTCTTTACTAGTCTGAGACTTGGCATCTGCTAACACAGCCTTGTATGTCCCTGGGTTAGCCACTGTCAGAGAAGAGTGGAAGGCTGATACAGGGATGTAGGAGGCAAGCAGGTATGTCCTGCAGGTGTCTTAGCCTTCAGGGAACTTTGTAATCCAGGTGCCTCTGGTACATAAATTACTTTGGAGTAATGGGCCAGGGCAAAGGCATTGACTTGCTTCTCTCAAGCAGGCTTTCTGCATCTGATTCAGTGTGTTTTAAGTGGAAGTTCTCAACTCATTACTATTTAGAGAGGTTTTCCAGAGAATACATTTCTGAGAAACTCCTGGGAGTTTAGTGACATTAGAGTAATAGTAAGATACAATTAACATGGCTGTAGGAACCAACGAGGCACGATATAAAACAACCTCTTGTTGTGCCAGAAGCAGCAGCTGCCTGCCTGTTTGGTTAACTCAAGCAATGGAGTAAACCAGGCTATTTTGAGAAGAAAAAAAAAAAAAGAACAGCATTTTAAAAAATAGCAGTTTTCAGCCTAACCAGTTCCCCAGTTCAGGTCACCGACTGGTCAACCAGAAATCTGCATAAGCTGGCATTGCTGTTAAGAAAAAACACACTGAACTTCCTCCCTGGCCTCTGGCTAGCTACCAAACCTTTGATGGGTCAAATGATGACAGGCTTTTTGGAAGGTGAAATCCACAGCCCATATTCAGGCTTTGGTACTGAATTTGTATAAAAACAACAGGATCTACCCCTGGGATATGTGTTAAAGAGGCAAATTATGATTCCTGTAAAAACTTAGTGCAAGTTGGACTGGATTTTGTCTACCTGGGAAGTAACATTCTCATTTAAAATGGCAGAACTTATAATAATCCCAGGAAGGGGAAAATAGATCATATTTGTTAGCCAAAAATTCTAGATCTACCTCACTTGAGAAGTCAGAACAGCATGGCCTTTCAGGAGGAATCTCATGGGAGTGAGGCTGGGTACTCTTAACACTTAAGACAGTATCATCCCTTTATACAGCAGATATTTTTTTTTTTTCCACCCTACAGATTCATGTGCATTTTCATTCTACTACCATTAATTTTATCCAGTTTTGACTCAAAAGACAAATAGCCTGTGTTGCTAAACCTCCAGTGACAAGAAGCACTGCTCTTTTAACCAAGCTCCCATTAACCCTGGTACAGCGGCTTTTTAATAACCCCCTCAGTTCAGCATTCTTTGTGTTGCTGCATGGCCTGGACAGGCAGTTACTGCACACATTATAGTGGATACTGCATTAAACATCTGTTCTGCAAAATAAGCAAACTCTCCAGCTGCACAAATTGCTAGGTGTTGTTGGGACTGTTTAGTGCTGTGGTCATTGACTTGACTTAAAAAAAATAAAAATCCACCACTCATACAGGCCTTAACAAGAGACTCTGGTGCACACCAGCTGTCAGGATGGGAAAAGCACCGTAATTGGAGTGATTAAGAGCTCACAGCAGCAACAGACATGCTGCTGTCTTTTAATAGTGACATGGCTGCTCTGTGTAGCCTGCCAAATTACCTCTGTCATCTTTGCCTCTGTGTATTTAATTCTACAGAACTAACCCCAGCAACTTGGCACCTACATAAACTCTTCCAATTATTATTATATTTATTACAAATATTATATAAGCAGGAGCAATAAAGGGATCAGATAAACTCCAAGTTATACTACAGCTCTGTGCCTTAAAACCAACACTTTGACATATTACTACAGTAGTGGCAATTTTGGTACCTCATCACTAAGGTGACCATTGGAGGGCCCTCATTTAACACTGCAGATAGTGCAGGAGCAGTGGTCTGGGAAGGCAAGATTTCCACGTGCTTGGAGGAACTCAGATCTCAGACTACACCAGTGAGCTTTTGCAAATGAATCAACCTCTTTGTCCCTCAGAGAGTTGCCCCAGTCAGCGTGGATGTGCAGGATACCTGAAGTTTCTCTAGGTTTTCTATAAAGTATCATTTCACCTCTTTGCAGCATAAAGGAGACCCTGAGGAACATCACCATCCTCCATCTCCGAATGATGTTTCTCTACACATATTTAATGTGGGATAAAAATAGCTTTAAACCCTGGGTTATGTAAGCTTCTTAGAATCAGAAAACCTGCTTCAAGTGGACAGTGGAGACAACTGAGACACAACAAAAAGGCCTTAGTTTCAGTGAATATTGAGATCTCCTGGTATCATTTTGTGTGTCCAAGAGGGAACTTAGTAACATTGAAATGCTGAGAGCAAAGAGCAGAGTAAGCATGAACAGGGAGCTGTTTGGAAAGAGTACATGGGTGTCTACTTCTCCTTTCCACGTTTCTCTCTCAAGATCAGACTAAGTTCTTTTCAAGACTCAATGGAAGCTTTGCAAATAAAAATATACCCACAAGAAAAGATCAAAACCTATGCTGCATATGTCAGCAATACATCAGGAAAGGATAGTAAAACTACAAGGTGGTCAAGATATTGGCTACAGACAACACTTGGAACATCTGAAAAAATACACAAAGTCCCTTAACTTTTTTACATTCCAGCCTGATGCACAAGATGATTTTTATGTCTGAAAACTGTCAGGTAGGGGTTTCAGAAAGTTCATTTTTTTATTATTATTTTTATCTCTTATTTTATTTCATCTTATTTTTTCCTCCTCCTCCTCTACTTTCTCTTAAACAGCTTAATCAGAAAAGATCCTTGTAACCCTGGAAAAGGACAGGTCTCCTGTGCCTACTCAGCAATGAACCATGAGCCAAGTTTGTCAGTTTGTTGTTACATGGACAAGGATTTCTGCTGCTGCCATACAGTCTGAGAGCAGATAAACAACTCTGGCTAATTTAACAACAATAATTACTGGAAACAATTACTGAATAAACCAGAAGTAGGCAATGCAAAGCTGTAGATCTTATTTGAATTTTCTGTAGAATTCTCCATGGAAGATTTTGCTAGGAATCCTTTGAAGAAAAGGAAGAAATCTGTGAGTCACTTAAAAATCTCTCCCTTTAGACAAAGAACTGACTCACCCACTCTAGTGGGCACAGGTAGTACACAGAAAACCCAACCTGTGCTTCTGTTGGTGTCTTTGGAAGGTGATTTACTTCTGGTGGCCAGGAAGCTGTCCCTGCAGTGCTTTACAAGGCCTGAAACTAGAAGTGAGGCAAGTATGACACTGCAAAAGAGGAAGAATTAAAGGGGAAAAGAAAATTTATAGTCTTCATTTATTTCAGAATACACAGGTATTCAGCAGGATTGTAATCCAGGATTATGATGACTCTGTAGAGTAGATGGAACATGACTCTCCCCTACAAAAGTCAGCCACCAAAGCCAGTTGAAGCTAGTTAAGGCACTCAGCACAATGCCACATCACCAGTACCTTTTATTTGAGCTAGCAGCAACCCAGATGCTGCATGCACATAAAGGGATGCTATCCTGACTGGAACAGACTGAATAACATTGTATGAACTCTGTACTACACAGAGCCATGACTACGGTCACTAAAATACACCATCTTTTGGTAAGACCAATAAGTTTAAGAGCACCAGTGTTAAGGAGGGAAAGAGGGAATTCAAAATAAGGGAATGACTTTTGGGTTTAACGCAAGCAGCACTGGGTGAAGCCTTGTGGCCTCTGTCATGTAGAAGGCATCTTAGAGCATTAAAATCATCTCACTCACTTCAAAAAACAATGTGCCGTGGCACACACAAAGAAATAGACTTCCTAAGAAAGAGCAACACTAAATAGATTCATCAGAACTATGATGCTCAAGGTAAAACAAACAGATGATGCTGGTTGGTTTTCCACACGAGCTACATTGATTGTCTAACAGCAGGACCATGAGTTCTCTGGCTCAGACTAAACAGCACACAAGAACAGATTTGTAGTAGAAAGATTAGGCTGCATGCACTTTATACCACTTTCAACCTTTCTGCTTATGGCTCATCTAATTTTTTTGGCAGTTTCTTCTCACATGTATTAACAGATCTTTCACAGAAACTTTTAAGCATTGTTTTCCCTGCAAATTTCATCTCCAAAAGCACACTGGGCTGGGTGTTTAAGAACTGTTAGGAGAGCGTATGTAAAACAGCACTGAAAAGGCAGCCAAACAAAAAGGGCAGTAAGCAGGAAATTCAGCACAGGAAAATGTAAACTGAACAATAAGAAGTTCACAGGAAAAGTATTTGATACACCACAATTTAATATTTAAGTCATCAGCCTCCTTAATGCATATAATAACAGGGCAGATGTTTGTCATCCTCCCCCCCCAACAGTTGGGGGAAGTGGCTATCAGTATTTTCACATTTTATCCCCAAATTTGTCACATCTGTACTCTCTTCTATAACCATTCTACACTCAGAGGAAGCTAATTTCAAGCATTATTTTCCCTTTTTGCATTTCAGTGCATGAGTAAGAACATACCCAGGTATTAGCTAGTTCTGGAAACTACCCAATCAAGAAATCTAAGTACCACCTTACTCAAGAAACTAACAAACTGTCACTTTACATATCTATTATTTTCAAAGCACCCAGCCTACCAGCAAGATAGGACTTATTCCAAAAAATTTATGAATAATTTCTTAAAACAAATCTCTCTGAGTATTTTGTGATCTGTCAGCAAACAAAGCAAGTGGCAGAACTTCTCAGATAAATTAGTTTTAATGAATTATTCACTAAAGCTTGCTGTATAACAAAGCAGGGAACAATTCTGCAGTGACAGACAGAACTAGGAGAAAGATATTTTTCATCTTTTGTTTCTGTGAAGTAAAAAGGACTGAAAACATCCATGTATGTACCCTTCTTCACTGCCTTTAACACTAGGACCTAAAGAAAATTTAACATTCAGCATATGAAAATGTATACGCTACCATAATGTTACATCTCACATTTTTACTTTTTCTAATAGAACAACAAAAGGAATTCTTAAAAATTTTAAGGAAAATTGCATTAAAACAAACAAACAAACAACTAGAAAGTCTTTAAAAGACATTGTCAGGGACTAGTGTACCTTCAGAGCAGCCCTTCTAGCAGCCTTACCCTAGGGCCTATTCAAAGCCACTCAATCACTCCACTCACAGCTTCATCATTTCCTTTTAAGCAATAGCTGGAAATAGCCCCATCTGCTTTAAAAATCAAAGAGCAGCAGCTGGCGATCAGTCCTCTTTATAGAAGGCTGCGAGACTTAGGGATATTGTCCTGAGCAACTCAGTCAAAATTAATTATAACCTAGATGGAATTAATTAGAGGCTATCTTTATTTCATCTCCATTGTTGTGCAGACAATTGTTTAGCTATCCCTCACATGACTCGGTAATTACAGTAAGATGAAACCACTTGAAATCAAACGTCCTGAATGGGCTTTGATTTAAATTTACAAGAGGGCATTTGTGGAGGTGGGGGGAAATACTGATTGTTAAAGGTATGGCAGATCTACAGACAGAGAACGAGATTTGTCAGTTCCTGTTATCACTCACTTGTGGCATCCAAACAGAAAAGTTACTTCTCAACAATAGACTGCATGAGGAGTACAAATGTGTGGCTATGCAGTTGGAAGAACACAGACCCATAACGTTGGTTAGATAAATGACCAGGATTTCAATAAGACTCGAATGCTTCACGTGGCTGAGGGCTTGGTCTGTTTGTTCTGAAATGAATCCATCAGCACAGCAAAGAAAAAAAGAATGCTCTGTAAATGTCCTATGTATAAACATATACACATGTAATGGTGTGCACGTGTGTATAGCTGTGTAATGTGTGTATTTATGTATACAGACGCTCACATACATCTGTTAACTTGACAGCATATGGTTCTTTTTGTTTCTGCCAGTAGGCACTCTGGGGTTGTTTATTAGGTATTCTTGCAGCATGGTGATCAGCTGTTAAAATACCTTGCAGCTGGACCTGAGAAAGGACTGAGGAGATGGTGGCAGTTCTCTGTGTGGTCTCTCATTCCTAATATCCTTGATTGTATTGTAGGAATCAAATTCTCTAATTTGATAATATAAAAATAGTTTGAGAAAATAAAAAAATAAAAAGCAAACAAACAAACAACAACAAAAACACTCCATTTCAGTGAGGGGAAAGCAACCCATCTCGTTGTAATCTATTGTAATGACCTCCCTATAAACATGGGAAAGCTAAATTCAGCTAAAATAATCATCTCTCTTGCACATGGGCTTGTAGCAGGCTAAACCCACGATGACTCCACCAACAGACAATAACTGATAAATAACGTAGCCATTCTTGCAACTGGCAAGCGTGGGTTTGGCCCTCCTGGGAGTTAAACTAAGCTGAGCCAGTAGCACACAAGTGGAGGTGGAGCTGGATGCTTAATTTATGTGGTGCCTGCTGCTAGGAAGATCCAGAGGCCCTAGGTCCCGAAGAGACTATTTTTAGAGCATGAAACCCTATGAAATTATCATGAGTTTCAGATGTATAATACATGAGGGGGCAGGGAGGCCTAGGCTCAATCTGGCTTTTCTTACTGTGGCTCACGACAGAATTTTTGCCTCATCGGCCTGGTGGCAACCTCAAGCGAAGGAAGGGAGCAGCAAAGAAAACTGGTTTCACTGGGAGCCGCCCCCCCCCCCCCCCAGCCTTCTGAATTGATCCCAAACTTTTTTGAGAGCAGCTCAAGTTAAAATCATCTCTCTGCACCAGTGCAGCTTCCTCTGGTACTACACTACTGATTGTGCCATGCATGTATAGAGTTATGCCTTGTATGATGAATTCATACACTGAAATGTCCCCAGTCATACAAGACAAACACAAAATAATCAGAAAAAAAATAGCTTAAAAAATTACATGACTCTCTTATGGTTGTCAAGGATATGAGAGAACAACTACCTGCAGCAGTAAATGGAAGTAAAATGTGAAGATGCATTTTTTCCTTAGACCCTACTGATCCTGTGACACTGCCTTAATTTTAAGACATACAGATTTTTTTTTTTTTTTTTTTTTTTTTTTTTTCCCTCTGGACAACAATTACAGGTTACTGAGTTGCTTGACAGGAACACTACAATCAAATATGAAAACTATAGCATGCAGGAAAAGGTCATCAATTACATTTCTTCGGTAGAGCAGGGAAAAACTTCATTAATTAAAAAAAAAAACAACACCAAAATATGTGTTTTAATATATGACATCTTCCCAATAGGTAACTGGTTTAATGAATAGGAATTTTAGTTGAAATCCAAACTGGCCACTAAAGGTACTCCATAAATTAGCAAAAAAAAAAAAAAAAAAAAAAAAGTGATTTGTATATGTGCTCTAAATCCTAAATATTTCACACACCACTGTTCAAAGGTATATTTCTGCAATACAGAAAGACTCATTTTAATCTTAACAGGGCAAGACAGACTATTTACAGTTTCTCTGGCGCTAGAAGAGGATTTAATAACTATGTATCCCAACCAGCCACACTATAAAAATTATTTCCCATGTTTAATTAGAAAATAGATGAGATCAGTTTATTTAAAATGGTACTCGAAGTAAGCAATTAACTGCTTCACTAAAGAGGAGTAAATCTGGCCTTTCATTACACGTACAATTCCTAGCACAAAAGGTTTCTAGTAGCAGACAGGAGCTTGCAGGCATTGCTTTAATAAAAATATGCTATTTAAGAATATTGTGATGTATTTCCACCGCCTCTGGGGGACTTAGGCTAATACAGCCTATTATCTGGCCTTATTACATAGAACTAAGTGTGCAATTAATTGGCAATCTGTAGTGGATTATGGCAGTATTCCAGATGGATGGGGATTTATCACAGCATTTTTCAGCAGTGGCTACTGCAATTTTCTACATTTGGGACACTGAATTTACAAGAACACATTTCTTTTTCAGGTAGGTCTTCTGAGCAAGAATTTCCATTTCCTTTTGACATCAGAGGCAACAGCTCGAGATGTATCACAAAGCACCTGCGAGATAACACAATATTGCTACAGCAGACGTTTCTTTGTGATCAGACACACAATAGGGTGTGTGGGCTGAATGCTCCCCCAGGAAATGAAAAGGCAATCAATTGCCTTTGTTAATATTTTGCTCTGTGGGAAAAACTCCATCAGACAGTCTGGAGCTTCATTAATCCGTAGCACTGCAGGAGCTGCCTCGGCCTAGGCGCAGGAAAGCTGCTTCTTGTTTTATTCTCCACCATGCCAGCCATGCTGAGCAGGCTGGGGGTGTTGTTAACCTTCTCAGCCCTTCCAGACAGCACAGCTGGAGAACAGAAATGGGATGGATGGCACGTTTGGTGCTGTGGCATAACCAGCTCTGCTGCTGGGGCTGGTGACCACCGGGAGGGAAAGCTCTCCTGAGCACCAGTTCCAGACTACGGCTAGAAAAGGCCCTGGCGATGCACCACTGAACTGGGTGGGGGTTTCAAACCACTCTCTGGGGAACTGTTCTTTAAGACGTTTGGTCTGATGTTGTTGTGCCAACATAGGTTTTTTCTTTAGGGAAACAGAGAAAATGTATAGAGAGCTCCTTCTGCTCTTGCTTTTTGCAGCCATTTGGGATCTACCAGCGCGTGGACTCCTGCTGGGATGCACAGTGTCTACGCAGCAAACAGAGTAGGAGGCACAGGCACCACCCCTCCAAATGCATCATAATTTTGGACAAATTCAAATCTTTCCTTTTCTATGGCAGCAGTAAATGTTGTTGGTCCTCGGACTGCCTAGGCTGGTGTAGAGAAAAGGTCACCTTCAGACAGGACACAACATACAGCTGCTCTTATTCTGGGATCTCAAGACTTCTGTTTTCTCCCCTCATCATAAATACACAAGTAGGCTATCAGAGCACACAGGCGAGAGTTATATTCTTCTTGTTTGCCTAGGTACGCAGCTCCCCAGCAGTGAATAGCTTACTGCTTTTTCTACATGCTCAGCAAGTATCTGAATTCTCGTGAAGGTTTATAAAGGCATATTTGCACTGGCCCCATTTCAGCTCAGTAACCTAATACTCATGTGAACTGCATGCCCTGCTCTAAGCATTTTCACTTTAATGGAACTTAAGATACGCATCTAACTAAAAAGTAAAATATCATTTTATTCTTCCAGCTATACCAAAGCCTGATCTGCAAATCCCCCTCCTCTTTGGCACTTACCACTCTCAATTATTTTCAGATGAATAATCACACCCCGCTCCCTCCCCCCTACACTTCCATCAGCAGACCCACATGTACGTGGTGATCTCCAAATTGCTTTTGCCATGTGTTTGCATTAATAATTAATGAAAGCAGCTGATTGTTCCCAGTGACCTATTATCATGTCAGGGCAGAGATGAACCAGAGAGAAGGTAGGCTTCATTTCTGAACCTCCAGTTTCAGTATCAAAGTTCAAAACTGAAACACCATCAGCAATGTAAATCTATTTCTCTCAAGAGATCCATTTCTTCTGAGAGGAGGCCAGAACAGCCCCCACAGCCTGAAAAGCAGGTATTGTTATGCTCAGGGCTTTTAAAGCATAAAATACCATGTTTTCCTTTGGTACATGATATTTCTCAGGACTTTCTTGACATTTAAGTATTCCAGGTATTTAATAATAATCAGGAAGATAAAAAGAATGGGAAAGAGAAACACACATTAGAATGAAGGATTAATGGAAATGAATATGTATAGGACATAAAAAAGAATAAAATGCTGGTACACAATGGGAAGCCACAGAGCAGAGTGGGAGGGCTTGCGTTCATTAAGTGTTGATACAATGGATTTAAACAAAATTGAATAAAATCCAATTTAAATGCTAGAATAAAAAGACTTGAATGATCAGCTAGGGAATACAATGGCTTTCTGCCTCTCAGAGGTCAGATCATTGGGTGACCGACAACAGCTGCAGATGGTCTGACAGCAGACGCCTGCAAAAATAAAAAATGACGGGGTTAGATCAGATCTGCTGGTTCTTTTTAACCCCATTTTTTGCTTCCATGCCTGTTCTTCTAACATCAGTTACCCTACAGCACACACACACACAAAATACCTATCGCAGATGCCACACCGGAGTTGGTATCTTATTAATTTTTATCATGTTTCACATTATGTTAGCTTCTATGTGTGTGAGCTGAAGACGGTACTATACAATTTTACAAGAATAATTAATGCTTCAGCAACCAGACAGTAAATACTTCCACTGAGCAAAGCCAAATAAACAAATAAATTACAGCTCATAAATTTATTCCAAGTCATGAGAAGAGTCATTACTGGAGATAGCACTGCAGAGCTTATTATCAGCCTCCTGTTAACGTGGGGATCCCTGTTCTTTATTACAAAATTATTTAAGGATGACTAACTCATGGTGCATTTATTTCCTCTAAACTTGCCCTGGACTATATGAAAAGCAGGAATAGGTTAACTATCTGGGGGAACCTTCATACAGGGCCACAAACAATATTTAGACATTCAACAAAATGTTTCTGTGGGGTGCCATATTGAGTGATGTTGTACCATTAGAAATGAAGTAACGTAAAAATCATGTCTCTTCCAGTGCCCTGGAACATGAAAACCGTGGAAGTGTTCAATGTGTGAGAGAAAATTAGAGAATGAAAAGTTGGTATCTGGAAAGGTAAAGCAATATGCAGTTGCATACGTTTCACTTTTTTCAATTCTGTCTACTATTTGTGTCTTTGCTTTAGTCAAAGCAAAAATATATCACTCCCCACTCTTACAGTCAGCCTTTACAAAATGCAAGAGCTTTCTTACAAGTCATCTTGCTGCCACAGGATCAGTACATTTTCCAGCAAATGACTCACTTTTTTAATCCCCTGCATGTAACAGTAGGACAGAGAAAACAAGTGCATTTATATTGTTTCTGGTTGGCTGTGCAGCTAGAAATTGTGCTGCTATGACTTCATTCTCACCAAGGGACTTGCTGTTACAGCAGGCTGATCATCGTGTTTTAGGCATGACAAAAGGGAAAACCTGTGCATGCTTATTTAAGGCAATCACTGAGCCACTTTTGATATTGTGTCATGATATTGATTCACTTAACTATGCTTGGCGTTCAATAATGCTTATGGCAATCTCACCCCACCATGAGCCACATTAGGCCTTGCATGGGCAGGGCCTAAGTGTTCTTAGTTTCAAAGATCAGACTCTAACGTAGGCTCTTTAGAATAGTATAGATGAAGTATGACTACATGAGATATTCCTGCATTCTGTCTTACTGGAGAGTATTTAACCTACGCTTGGATTTTCCACTCGAAAATATGGACTGGAAACTAGCATTAAGATTAAATATGTGGAGCAACCCTGCGCTGGTTAAAGGAAGAGCTAGGTATTCTATCATGCTGCTCCTGGCTCAAATAGAATTATCACACCTTAATAAAACGATACCTTTCTATATGGATCTATAATGCCTTTTACTCTTCAACAACTAGCATACGTTAGGATGAACTCTATAAAATTAACATTTTATCTGCAACCTTAGCGGACTGCGTGTTTGAGGTACCTACTACCTGGTACCCAGAGATGTAGGTATTGGTGTGATTCTTCTCTGCAGGAAAAGAGACCCTCTCCTGGGATTTTCTGAGGGGTTTGTAGAAATAATCTCTTTATTGTTTTAGTACTGAAGTCCCAACTACCCATCACTGAAACTAGGAATAACCAAGGGAAGGCATACAGGTAACGAGAGTCCACGTCAAAGAGTTTTGTGCATTCAGTACTAATTCATCTATAAATTTATTACATGAGCAGATGGCTAAATTGGCTTTGCTTGGTTGTCCTCCTATGCGGGAACATGGTGATATCTGGGCCTAATAGATCACTTTGTAAGTTTGTAGGCAACAGCATAATATATGACTACATTCCCTAGAGTTATACGTGCACTTGGCTTCCAGCAGCCAAAAAATCCAGCTCAATCCCGTGCCAGGTGAGAAGTGCCACTCTTCTCATACATTGTCACTCATGTTACAAAACAGGCTGAAGCGGCTGGTTTCAGGGCTGTAGACCTGCCTTCAAGACAATCGTTTTGCTTGCCCATCACACTGTTGCTGGAAGGGGAACAACTCTTCCCAACCCAAGATGAAGGGGAGGAAATAGCCTCAAAAATCATACCTGTTGTCATGGAAACCAGAGCAAAGATTTTGGAGCCCAACTGGATGCATTTATAAATCAGAGATGAGGAAATCCTACCCATTTGTAACAATATTGTAAGTGGAAAATGCTTTTATTATAGGAAGTCAAGTGTCTACTAGCTCAAATGCTGCAATGTAAAGAAGTATGTGGGTTATTATTTTCTATAATACATGATCACATCAGAACCAATGGTACTCATGTTTGAGAGAGGCAGAGAGACAGCAGTAGCCATAGAAACAGCCTGCTCTTCCTAGGTGGCAGAAGGCATCAAGCAACACAGTTTGGGTGGTGGCCTCGCACTCTTGCCAGCTATTTTTTTGTGTGTGCGAGGCAGTTTATGGTGCACCTCGAGACATTGGGATCAGCACGTTTTATTTTGTGTGACTGACTGCTTGGCTCTGAACTGAAAGGGGTCTACATAGGGAATGTATGATACATAGGGAAGTTTTTCCCACTCCCTAGATCAGGACCTTCTTCTTCTGCAGTGGCTCCCAACAATTTGTAGTGTTTTGCTGCCTCACCTTCCTTCCCTCCCCACCTTGAATCTCCATTTGCCCACATTAGATACCAGCACAAAAGCCTGGAACAGCTTGTTGGTTCGGACTCTGGTCTGTGACGTACATTTTTAGTGTTGGAAATCACCACTTCAAAGAACAACTTGAGCCCTGTCGGGGACACGCAGGCTGTGAGCCAGTTCCAGCCTGCAGGTGACTCGCACAGCAGCCTCTCAAAGCTACCATGGCTTCCTGTTACGATCTTGATCTCTTGATATGGTACCTTACTCAGTATAAAAGCATACTGCCTCCTGCATGTGTGATAACAAGGCCTAAGCTGTAAAAAGCCAGTCTGATCCTCAAGACTGTTCATTATACTGAGGAGAATGGTAGGATTTAAGATTTAAGTCCATTTATTATTGACAGTTTCACTCTATTAGAGCAGGTGAACACATCTTGGAAACAGAACACAGAAACAGCTGGTATGCTCTGGAAAGCATTTGTGAGCGATGGATCTGCCACACTTGTCTTGCAAAGGTACTGGACTAACTATCCAGAGGATAAACACAGAAGATGGAAGCAATTTGCTGCCCTGTTTCCCTCTCAGAGCCTATGGCTCCAGTAGCCAGGACAGCTGGACCACACAGAGAGCTGCTCCAGAACCAGGCTTTTATAGCCCAACATTTGGGGAAAAAAAAACTGTAAGTGATTGGAATAATCTGGCTCTGCAGAAATGTGCAGGGACACGGCTGCATACTATTATATGTCATATACTATGACTTTTACCAATTACTCCTGGAGCAGAAACCACAGCACAGAGCAGTCAGCAACAACTGGGTGCTGTCCTAATCTGCGCTGGTTTGGCAAGTATTGCTTTGGGAGACGATCAGCCCATCACGGGCACTTGTTTATTCAGAGAAAAGTAAGCCGAGGACTTGGAACTGAGATAGCCACACTCCGCTTAATCTGGACAGAAATATGGAAAGCAATAAAAAAGGCCAGCTACATCAGAAAATAAACCGCATTGCACAAAATGAAAATTAATAGATAAAATTCAACCTGTGTGGTAGGGAAAAAGGTAATATTACGGGAAAAGAAGCCACGAGTAACAAATAAAGCAGTGCAATACTAGTCGCACAAACAACCTAAAATGGCCAGAAATTTATTAGTTTACTTAATAGCTTTTAAAATCACACAAGCCCTGATCGTGTTTCCATCACTTCTTTTCAAAACCTAAGAGTTCACCATACAGCAGATGACAAAACACTGGTTTCTTGTTACATGGTGGGTGTAAATACTGCACAGTGCCAAGAAACACAGCTGTCCTGCTGAAAAAGACTTCCTTCACTAGTAACTACACATCTAAGATGTTTGTAAGGGTTTTTCTCCCACTGTTTGCAGAAAAAGAGGGAGTCTGTATGTGTTACAGAGGTGAACAAGGGTGAAAATGACTTCAGGAATTTTACAGAAATTTTCCCAGCTCCTACTCATTTTATTTATTTATTTATTTATTTCCAGATATAATGCTCTAAATTTGTTTGATTCCTTCACTGTATTCCCCCTCATTGTCTCTGCCGGTGTTAACACTTCCAGGGGTTTGGTCCTGTAGATCAGTCTGACCACGAGAGCACCCTGTGAGACTATCAATATTCATACAAACTTCCAAAAATCTGGGCCACATTGCTGCTACTTGTAGTGTTGTGTGCATTGCAGTTGAAACAGATGACATGCAGGCTGTGCTTTGAGGAGGTGAGACCTTCTGTTTCCGTCAAGAGCAAGCAGATCCTCTGCTTTTCATCCTCAAGTCCTCTATATGGAAGCAGTTAAAGTTATGAATTGCCAGTCTCCATGAAAAACTTCCTTGTTAGAACAAACACCCTTGAACAAGTTCACAGATTGCATGTTTCTGGTAGAAGGTTCTTTTGTTAAGGATGATTTGCCTTGTTAAATTTACTCCAGTTTATGTGAAGATTATAGCAGATGGTTTCGTAAAGTTGGTTTCAAAAACCTCCAACCTGGGCCACAGGCCTTGCTATGAAATAAGTGCTATATATCAAACCATGTTAAAAGCATGTTAAAATGGCCAACATTATTATTTCCAAACTAGAAGATGCTGGAGTTCGGGGCAGCTTATCAGCTAGTCTTATCACTGGATGAACCCAGGGAATGTGAAGGCATTTGCCTTCAAAACGCTCAGTAAGAGAGGCACCAAACTAGTCTGTGCCCAGACAAGGCCAGGGGAGCCTAGGAGAACTTACTACCCATATTCTCTCCTGACTATGGCTGTGCATTTCTTCTAGTTGTCAGGATCTGGTCTCCAGTCCCCAGTAATCTTTCTGATCTACATATTTGCAACATATGCTACAATTTAATTTAGTAAAATTAGGCATTGCAGTTTTGCTGTAGACACAGAGGCTGCCTCTTGGTGACATCAATATGCTATGGCCAGAAGCTTTCATCCCACCTGTAAATACATTTTCTAGGATACCACATATTACTATCTTTACTCATAATCAGATTCACCTCTTGGCTGCACCCTTTTTTTTTGCCCTTTTATAGAAGGGAGCTGGTTTCTAGCAGGCAGAGGTTTTTGTAAAGGGAAGTACAAAGAGTTGCAAAATCCACAACTTCCTTTGTGACTACCTACGGCCACAGCTCTGATTAGTCAGAGTCTTTCTTTTAGCCGTATATGGCAATCTCATAAAAAACAGAAGAGAAATCAGGTAACTAACTGCAAGGCTGGGACTGTCACAGGAGCCAATTGAATGCAGAGATGAATAACACATATATAAAAGGGAATCAGAGGGTAGGGTTAAGACGATACCTTTTAAAGTCAAAGGAATTTTGTGCTGAGGTCACACTGCAAGATGACCAGTGGCCTAAGCCTACAACCAGTTTCACCAAATATCAACTTTTTTTTTGCAGGATTTCACTTACTGTTACTGTAGGTGGTCTGCAAAAAAAATAATAATCAAGTTTGCAACCAAAATAGAAAACACAGTTTTGGCATTAAAAATAAGTATAATGACCTTTGTGATCAGTAGGCCTTAAACCATGAACAAGGTTTTTATAATCTCACTTCATGGTTTTCAAGAGGTCAAGTTTGACGTTGTTGGCAAAAGCCAGACTTATGTAATGTACGGTAGCTAAAATGCTGAGTAATAATTGGAAGTTAAAAGTATTGAACGTGTTTCCTTCATGTGAATGCAACTAATGATAAGCTCTCCGGAACAGAAGCCATCAATATATCTCTGCATAGTCTTTGGCACAGTAGGGTCCCATCCTAAGTTGGCCTTTAATAATAATAATATTACAAAAATGTTACCACAGTGGAAGGTATGTATCATATCAATGACAAACGAGAATGATTCTCTGCATCACTGCTACCAGACGATAATGATCTTAACATGTGTGTACAAGGCTGATCAACAGCAGAACTTCTACCTGTTCTAACTCAAGGTAGGAAAAATATAATTTTAAAGAAGCTAAAAGGTAATCCAGGTAAGAGAAATGTGCTCAACACACTGTTTACATTCCAGGTTGTTGTCTTGTAGTGGTTTCCTTAAACCGAAGAGCAGTACTGTTAGAATTACTAGGAATTAAGGCCATAGTCTTGGCAAACTAATAAAACCCAAAAAAAGTAATTTCATAATTTTACATAAGTCTAAAGCATACTTTTTTTTTTTTTTTTTTTTTTTTAAATAAAAAGATTTGGGGTTTTGAAGGTGTGCTTTTTGCTCTCTGCAAACAAATTCACATCTATCCCTAGTTCATAAAAATAGCCACAAACATTTCCAGAATTCTGTTGTTTCTTCTTTCTTCCACTTTTTTATATAGCAGTATATTCTTGAATGTCCTTAAAAGGCTTCTTAGTGTATTCTCTCTTTCTCACTGGTGGAAACAATGTGGCTTGAGAAACCTAACTCAACTGGAGCATCTGAAAATACATTTGAGGAAGTGACTAGTCATTTAAAGAGTGTTACAAACTATTACACTTATGAACCTGATTTCTAGCTTGATTTTATACACTCTTGGTGTTAAAAAATTATACAGAAAGGTGTTAGTGTGTGAAATTGTTAGTCTTGGAAATTCCCCCACAGTAGGAGCATAATTTGTGCAATTTAATGTTAGTATCCTGTGGCCTGAGGAGTACATCTGCTGCATAGATTACAGCTTAGTGCTACAGGCAAGTGGCCAAGTGCCATCCAGTAGCTACAGGAAGCTCAGTTTAGACTGACAGCCAGGGCAAATAAACCAAGAGTCACCTCTGTTACACATGGGCAAGACTTAAACAAAAAAGGCAAAACATCACACATCTTTTCAAAAGCAGCTGCTTGGAGCTGAGGAAGGCCAGATATCCTTCAGTAGCTTTGACTGGTTCAGAGCTCAATAGTTAGACAAGAGAGGTCATGAAATTACCATGCATTTGTGAAGAAGATAGTGATGCTGACAGACTTAGCAAAACGTCAGTTAGACTAGAATCTCTAGCCCTGTACTTCCAGTCAAAAAAATACATCATAAAGTCAGAGGTACAATATGAAATACAACGTTTAGGAAAAAAAGAAAAAAAAGAAAAAAAAAAGAAAAAGAAAAAAAAAGATTTCAAAAGTGTCAAAGAAAAGAAGAAAAAACTAACTTGAATTAAAAAAAAATGTTTTTATTTATTCTGTATGTTTACCCTTTCTCGTTAGGCATCAGCTGGAAATTCATTAATTCTGATAGAAACCAAACAATCGCAGCAGACTTTCTGGTAGGTGCTTATGTAGCCCAGGGAAGGAGCTTTACCAGGAATGGAATTTTGTCCTCGTGGTACATATTATGTTTACAGAGCTCGTGGGAAAGAGATTAAAATAATTTATTATAAGAATTTTTACTCCCACATATATGCCAATAAACCTGAGAATCACATTTTCAACACAGCTGAAGCTACAGTTAGCTTTCTTAACATATTTCGCCATCGTGTGGACAAATAAGCTTCAAGCAGTTTCGATTAACTGCTCAATTTGTGCTCACATTACATGAATTTCCTATTCATTTCCTCAGGTTTGACTTGCTACGTCTTGATCTTGCTAATACAAACCAGTTACCTTATTTAGCTCTAGTGATGACCAAGGCAAACCAGAATCAGTAGGTATTTATTCACCTGTGACCATCTTGGAATGCTGCTCAATGTGTTTCTATCTCTGAGCTGGCAACAAGAATACACTACATGTTTTTATAAAGCTTTGCATACCACAAAAATTTAAGAAAATTGGGTATTTGGGGAAGTTAACGTTATCAGAATTTTTACTTGGTACCAAAGAATAAAACAAGCGGGAGCTCTGCCATGACTTCTATACATTATTTTATTTCTTTTGTATGTTATAAAGGAACTGTTGAAAAGACATGTATCGGACTGTTATTTAAAATCACAGGCCAAAGCTGGTAACCTGACCCACAGAATATGGTTGCAGGAACACAACCAACACTACATTTGGAGGAATCTGCATGTGCCCATCTTCCTCTTGGCTGGAAGGAGGCTTCATGTCGAGGCCTGGCTGCAAACAAACAAAACACAGGTAGCTAGACAAACCATGGGTGAGGCATCGCTGTTGAGAACGTAAAGCCCTCAATGTATTTCTTACAGGAACCAAAGCTAGTGACTGCAAGGACAAGGGGAATGCTGCTGAAGTAACGTAACTGAGGTGGAAAGAACCAGTTATCCATCTGAAAAAAAAAAAAAAAAAGTGAATTTGGGGACCAGTATTCCAAACACATAATTTTTTCCCAAGTATTCCTGCCTCATAGTGAAGGGCAGATGATGTCAAAGTGCTGTCCCTGCCACCTGTCTTTGCTTCTCAGCCCTTGCACGGCCTTTGCTTTCCAGCCTGGTGTGATTTTGGTAGCCATGAGATAAAGGTTTAACCTACTTGCTGAGATTTTTTTTTTTTTTTTTTTTTTTTTTTTTTTTTTGTATTTTTTTGTGTTTTCTCCCAAATGCCAAGGCTGTATACCTTGAAAACGACCTGAGAAGGCACCTTAACCCCCTCTGAGGGGCACTGCCCCAGGCAGTCGGTCTTCCCCAGTCACAACACACAAACCTCTGAGTTTTCACTACTCTTTCCCCCTCTACTCAGCCCTGGTTAGGCCCCACTTGGAGCACTGCATCCAGGTCTGGAGCCCCCAGCACAAGAAGGATGTGGAGCTGTTAAAGTGGGTCCAGAGGAGGGCCACAAAGATGATCAAGGGGCTGGAGCACCTCTCCTACGAAGAAAGGCTGAGAGCTGGGCCTGTTCGGCCTACAGAAGGCTCAGGGGTGACCTCATGGCAACCTTTCAGTACTTGAAGGAGACTTATAAAAAAGATGGAGAACAGCTCAATCAGATATTGACAGTATGAGGGGAATTGTTTTAAAAGAGGGGAGATTTAGAGGTTAGAGGTAAATTTTTCAGTCAGAGGGTGGTGAGGCACAGAAACACATTGCCCAGAAATGCTGTGGATTCCCCATCCCTGGAGGTGTTCATGACCAGGTTAGACAAGGCCCCAAGCAATGTGATCTAGTGGGTTATGTCCCTGCCTGTGGCAGAGAGGTTGAAACTGGGTGATCTTTGAGGTCCCTTCCAACCTAGGCCATTCTATGATTCTTTTTGGGCCACACTTTAGGGCCGAGCTGCCCGTGCGGCTGAAGTGAGCCAAGAGCTCCCAGTCAGTGGGGAGAGCCCCTTAACTGGGGGGAGCCCCCGGTCAGCGGGGAGAGCCCTTCCCCACACCGCCCCAATCTCGGGGGCTCCCAAGCAGCCATTCCAGGCTTTCCACACCGGTCTCTACTCCCGCCTTTTCGATCCGGGACGAGCCGCCCCGGTCCCTCCCCGCCGCCGCCTCAGGGGCGGTGCTGCCCGGCGCCATTCCCCCGCCGCGCTCCGCTCCGCCCCGGCAGCCTGCAGGCGCCGGGGGGCGCCGGTTGTGGGGTACCGGGGGGGTGTAAGGGTCTGGGAGCTTCTCCTGGAGGGGGCGGAGAGGGGTCTGGGGGGGCTCCCGCAGCGAGGCCGCGGCGTGGGGCGCCCTGCCGGTAAGGGGAGGGGGGGCTGGCGGCTCCGGGGTTGGTGGTTGTCGCCTCCCGCTCCCTCCAGCTTCGGTCCCCGAGGTGGGATGGGGGCCATTTCTGAGGGTTTGCAGGTCTGGTGGGGAAGGACGGGTTCGGCTTTAGGGAAATAATAAAGCCAGACAATTGCAAATCGCCAAGGCTTGTGCCTGGCTCCCTGCTAGGAACTTCTTGCCTTGGGTCTCCCCCTTCCTAAGAGCCGTGCCCTTGCTGCTCGGGGCCCTGCTCCTCAGTTCCCTGCTGATTCTGACCATGTCCTCACGACTTTTTCTTCCAGGTTACTGCCATTTCCATTAACCTTTTGGCATTTATCCCGCGATCGACATCTTCCTTGCAGGAAGCAAGGCTTTTGGGCCTGTAACACTCAGTTAAGGTAAATAAGCCCAACCCAGACTCATACCTGCAGTTGCTTATAAGTCAATTTCACGTTGGATTAGGCTAAACAAAGAGTTTCTGATGCTTCTGAAGAGCAGTGTTATGGCCTTGCCTAGAAAATGAGGTTTGTGTGGAAGTGGTAATACTGAATCCAAAGTGACGTGCCTGAAATGATGTGGAGTTTGTGGAAAGGAAAACACTAAAGGGCAGATTATACAGTTTCTCCCTGTTTTAGGGTTGTCACCCCAGAAGTGTGTCTGCCCTGGGTAGATGGAAAGCTGTTTGCCGCAGTGTCGGTTGTGAAACATGGGATTTCAGGCCACTGTGGCACTGTTATGTCTGTGCCATGCTGCTCCAGGGAGAAACCCAGTCCATGTGGCCTTGACAGCATGTTAAAAAACACACACAAATTAAATTAGTAATGCAGGTGAATCCTGAGACAGTGGGAGAAACCACAGGTGTACATTACAGACAACAAAAAATTCTTTGGATACCAGCTCCCAACAATTTATTGAATTCATATGAAGCTGTGTGTTAGGTCTTGAGTCTTCCTCTTAAATGGTTTGGTTACTCTGAATTTCTGAGCAGCTTTTTGAATTATTGCAGAATTGAGTCTGTAGAAACGTATGATCTTCAGAGTGATGGTGTTTTAGTGCCATATATTATTGGCAGACCTGTCATCAGTCTGTTAATGCATTAGAAACGTGTAGCATAATCTGTCATAAATAATCCATAATTAGGCTATTCCCTTCATGTTACTGATGTATTCCAGCTGACAGACTCGTGGTCACTTTGTACAAGCTGATTTAATCATTAAATCATACTGGTTTTTCCATTTGATAAGACCCGAATGACGTTTTAATTGGTAGACAGGGTGGTCTTAGCAGAGAGATGTGCTTTTTAAAGCACAGTTACTGCTCACACACGTTATTCTTCAAGTTTATATAGTTTTGATACTCACGGAGACTTAAAAGTAGTTCTGATAGTTTACTAGCAAGCTAGTAATTTGCCCCTCTTCTAAAACTTGCACTGGCACGTCAGGCAGTTTGGTGTATCTTTTGCGACCAGTGTAATAGCCTTCAGTATTTGCATTTTTTTTTTCCATTTCCCTTTGCTTTAGGTTGGAAAGATGGGAAATGCAGAAAGCAATGCCTATCGGAACCACCTTTCCAGATTTCTTCCCGAGGAGCAGTCTGACATTGATAGAGTATTTGATACCATATCGGGATCAAGTGGCTCATCAGCAGCAAAAAATGGAAAAGCTACAAAGAAAACTGTGACTCTGGGAGCGCTACAGGCAAGAAAATACATTATTCTTGATATATCTGAAATGCAGTGTGTTGAACATAATTCTAGAAAGGCATTATAGATGTGGCAATAATTGCTTTTAAAGGATTGTTTGCCTTAATTTAATAACTACTGTTTTGAGGTAGAATGGATATTTAATATTTTTTTTTTTACAGTTTAGCATCAGTAATGACTGTTGAGTTTGTATTTCTTTCTTAAATTGCACTGCTGGATCAATTTGCAGCTTTCTTGATTCCGAAGTAACTCGGGAGGTATGAAAATACTTTTACAGTATCCAGAAAAGTGGGAAGACTGTTCTTCCCCTGTGAGTTGAATGTGTGTGATTACTTACAGATCTTCTCAAGATGCTGTCACAAGCTTGGTTTGTGTCTGGTTAGATCTTTCTCCCTCAATTGCATCACTGGCTCTGATGTTTCCACTTGCATCAAAAAGTGAGAATTCAATTTTACTTGATTAAGCTGCAGCTCCCTATTTTATCTAATTAACATATATTATACTTTCTGATTAACTTTGCATTCATTTTCTAATCAAGAAAGAAAAGGAGTGATTTGTTATAATACTTCATAACTTCAGTTAGACAGGAATCAAGTGTCCAAATGAATGTAGTATTGAAGTTCATTTCTACATACGCTGTGCAGTTAATGGAATCAAATTAGAACTCCATGGCAGAGGCAGGATATTTTAAGGTGTTTAGCAATGTGTCTGCATATAGACCAGCTTCAGCCTTATTACAGCCAGGTTGTTTATCAGCTATCACCAGTTTGAAAGCAATGCTGCTGCTGCCCAGTCTTTCAATCCTAATACCTCCAAAACCACGGTCCTTGGTTTTTGTTACTTGACTGGGATCTGGAAGAAGTTCTCGTTTTAGCTTTGCCCTTATCTCAATGTGATGTTTGATGAACCTTTGTCTTTTCCTGTCCTTTTTGTTTGTCAACTTAAATTAAAATCTTTTGGAGGACTGCATGTAGGTGTCTACCTAATTACTTAGCACAGGGACTATTGCAATGGCAAGCCTGCATTGTTGGCACCTGTGCTTATGCCTTAGCTGGATTGCTGTATGGCAGATTTGATCTGGTAATAATCTGATAATAAACACTGGGTCTCAACAACAAACTCATGTGTTCTACTTAGCCTTTACTAGAAGGAAGCTGCCTGGCTTGTGGATCAGCACAGGCTGCACCGCGTAGCTTGGAAAGCGGACAGCAAGCCTCTCTAGATACTTTCTTGAAGCACTTTACACTAAGGATCCTAAACTATCAGAGATCTGCATTTGTTAGAGGTTTTCTAAAGCTTCTCTTTTTACAGTCCACCCCCCTGAATTTACTCGCTGGAATAATTATAAGCATAACACAATAGTGCAGCTAGGTGGTGGGTGGGAAGGGGTACGGAGTAGGTAGGTAATACTGCAGCGTGAAGTAAAAAGCCCTTCAGTGTAGTGCATTTTTAATGATGTTCCCTACTGCTTGCTTACTTGAGGTTCATGTAGCACTTTCAGAAAGCCCCTTGAAGACAACTGTACCCCCTGTGACCGTCCCTCCTCCAGTACGAACCACGCTAATGTGTCAGACTGCAGCTGCGAATGCTGCTGCTGCTAAAATCAATGGGATTTTTGCCGCTGACGTCAACAGTAGCAGGGTAGAGCTCAGCACGTTGGATCTCACCCTATATGCGCAGCAACAACCATTAACATCAAACAGGAATGTTCCTGGTGGCTTCGATAGGAGTGGTATTGAGCCAGCAATAGATTGGTAATAGCAGCTCCACTGAATTGATCCGGAGTGCTTTTACGCAGGTGGAGGTCTGTTGATTTCGTTGTAGTCCCCACCGGGCTGTGGCTCTGCGTGTGAGCGTCAAGTCGTGTTTTCAGCATGTTAGGCACAATGAAGACATCGTGTAATCATATCCTAGCGTATGGATGTATTTTAGATGATTTATTTTTAAACCCTGTAATTAACATGAATGCTGTGAGTGTTTCTTGAATGCAGAGTCAGATCTTCCCGCGGTGTTGTGATGTATGATGGTGTACACAAGTTAGCCTTCAGTTCAAAGGGCCAGTCGTGCAACTTAAATGAACAATCCCTGATTTCAACATCAGGGATGCCTTATAAAACTCAGGTGATCTCAGGTCTGTTTCAGGCTTCTCCTGGATGTTGCTGTGCAAGAGAAATTTTCTACAGTTGTTCCTACACATGCATTTAGGGTTAAATACTTCGCCAGCATATTCTCAAGACCAAAACTGAAGCTATAGGAAAAATTCTACTTGCCCTTTGGTTTCAAGTGTCTGTGAGTTCCACTATCAAAAGCAGAATTATAAATTTAAATATCGGCCTAGCAGAGTTGTAAACCTTTACAATGGAGTTGCCATGTACAAATCATTTGCTACTATCCTGCTGATAATTTACAGTGCAGGTTTTTGTATGTTTTTAAAGTCCATAGCATTTGTAGAACAGCTGTATCAATTGAAATCACTAAATTGTATTGGAAAGGATATGCTATAAAAATAGAGATTTTCATTTCTCTTGGAAAGCCAGTACTTTGACAAAAGTTTGTTTCTGTTAGTAGATACTTGGTACAGAGTCCTTCATTCATAGCAATGTATCTCAGCACATGTTAGTTGAATTATTTAGTTATTCTTCATTTTAAAAATATGTTCTTTGCTACTTTTCTACTTGTAGGCGTATACGCGGGAACCATTACCAGAGCAAATGACTGTTCGGTTGTACAATGGAATGAAAAGTATTGACCTGACTGGGAAATCGTCTGAGCTGAGCGAACAGATTGCTAAGGAGCAGTTTGTAATTTTTATGTCAAACCTCTTGAAAGGGAATGCAGATGAGAAGATTACCATAATAATGAGAATGATCTCCACGACAGAAGGTCCTGTGAAGGGCAAGCAAATCCAAGAGGTACACTGAGAGGTTAAATGTGTGTTTTGGGGGGCAGTAAGAGAGGAGAGACTAGGGTAGGTAATCTGACGGTAATCCTTAGAGCACAAGATGATTCAGAATAGGGATTCCTGACTTGTTTTTTTCCTCTCTGCCACTGACTTGCTGAACTTGGACAAACAGTGTAGGCTAGAGCCAGCAAAAACTGTGGTGTGGCTGGTGCTTCTGGGAACTGAGCAAAGTGCTTTCCAGAGCCTTAGCCACAAGATAGATTTATGGATTAAGTATGTAGCTCACTAGGTGGAAGGGTGGGATCTCAGAAAACTAATTCAGTAGAGGCTCCTACCACTGTGTAATGTAAATTTACATACAAATGTAAATTTTCATCCCTTCTTCCTTCTGTCTTTGTGATGTATTTTGCAGAAGTGACTTGTGAGGTAACATTTACTAAATGCCTTGAAAAAGGATCCTTTTCAGGACCTATGACACTGACAAAGCACTTCTGCTATTTCTGACTCTTTATGAGAAGAGATGTTGCTGTCGTTGGAATTACAGCACCAGTACTACTTGCCCTTGTTCTCTGAAAGTCTTTGAAAGTCTTTGGCAGTTTTATTTAAGAAATGACAAAATGGTGATGTTTTAATCTTTCAAGTTCACAGAGGATCTGATCATGTCTGTGGTCCATGTACTGAACTACAGGAAGGAACTGAAAGGTTGGAATTTGGAGAATACGAGGGATTCTGCAGGTGGAGTAAAGGCTCTGGCTTCTCAGCTGCTGTCAGAATTGAAGCCTGCAGGTAAGCAACACTGACGTATTGTATTCCAGAATGGCAGATGGCTTGCATAATCACCAAAAGAACTTTGCTCTTTGGGTTATATTTTCTTTGAGTTTAAATGATGAGATTAGTTCCTAGTGCTTTGAGAATAACTTGGGAATTTTGACTGTTCTAGTTTACCATCTCTCTCTTGTAAGTTCAGGAGTGCTTTTGTTTTAAATCGCAATTCAAGTGGACATGCAAAATTGTTTTTCACGGAACATGTCTGTTTTACCAATACCTAATTTTCAGGGGACATATGTTTTGATGCATCTGCAGATGTTTATGATTGTATGTCCTTTCGCAAAGCCTAGATTTACCTTTGTACTGTTGTAATTACAGATTTTGCTGTTTTGCAAAAAAATATCTCACGTGTTGTAACCATGAGTCCACATTTCTTAATCATGTCAGCCCAATGAATGGGTGTCACAGTCCAATGTTTCTCAGCTCTGTGCATGCATTTCTTTAATGTAGCTGACAATTTACTACATCCATCTCCTTTTGTTTGTTTTTTCATGCCTAAATAACGGAGCATTTTTTTTGCACTTAAATCAAGTGATTATTTTCCTGAAAGATACAGGCTAGGAGGCTTACTGTTGTGCCATGTATCTTGTTATTTAGATGGGGCGAAACCTGTGGGTCCTCAGCTAATGGAGATGAATTTTGATCAAAGTGTCATTGAGGATTGGGTGTACCGAGTTCCACACATCTCAACTTTTCTCAGTGTTGTTATCAGGCAAGGCCTCCATGTTCTGCACTCTCTCCCAGACCAAGCCAAAGAAATGGTCAACTTGGTTCCAGGCTGCAAAGGCATCAAAGGAAGAGGACTTGTCAGTCTCTTTGACATCCCATCCATCATATACATCAACTCCCATTTGCCAGCAGAGCTACAGCACAAGTGGCGGCTTTTGTTTTCTTCCAGACTTCACGGAGAAAGCTTTTCACAGTTATGTGGGCATATAGTGAACAAAGGTCCCTGCATAGTGATCTTAAGGGACTTAGATGGCTATATCTTTGGTGGGTTTGCATCTCACTCCTGGGAAGTGAAACCGCAGTTTCAAGGTAAAATTCACTCTTCTTGTTAATATCTCATGGTTCCAGTAAACATTGCTTATTCTGTACAGGTACAAGAATCCTGTCTGCTTAATGGACACTGTCACTTTACTTTCATAACACGCAGTATTTCCGTGGCTTCAAGTGTATTTTCCTGCAGGAAAACTATACTAATTTTGGAAGCATGTATAAAACATACGAAGTTATTCTGCGCTTGTGCCCAGTCAGGCATACTGATGAATGTTTATAGTTTGTCGTTGGATAAGACTTAAAATTGCAGGACTTATTGATCACGGTTTCCTTTACAGTGAAAGCTATCAACTCCTGTAGCTCCATAGGTGAAAGTGAAGTGAAAAATCAATGAAATACAGTATAAACAAGGAAGTACAGATTAAATAACGTGTCCAGCAGATGGCAATGTTTCATCTCAGAACAGCTGAGCAAGAATGTTGGCTAAGCCTTTCATTAGTATTTGCACACTAGCTCTCTCTTTGTTTCCCTTTAAAAATCTAGCAGCAAAATGTTTCGCTGTACAGAACAAACATTTAACTCCCTTGAAAACTCGGGAGAGGGGAGAGGGGCTTTTTGTAACTCTATGGAAATAACTTTTCTTTCTGAAAATACGGCTTTCTGGAAAAAAAATAAGTTGGACTTGGGGTAATCAATCCTTCTGGGAATCCTTGCTTTTAATACATTAAAAACTAATTTGCTGTACTTAATTAATATTTGATAATTACCACCCCACTCAGTTAATACACTATTACATTGGTTACGCAACATTTTCCTTCTGTTTTTTCCTGGCAGAATAACGCATGCAGTGCTATTCTACACACCACGGGCCTTTCTGAGTACAAAACTGGGCATAACGAAAGCTGTACCCTAAATTCATTGACCCCAAACTGATCTGTATATCTGTACAGTCAGAACTAAGGGTGTCTGCACTCATACCAGTTTGTACGGGTGCAGAAGTTGGACAGTTTTAGATGACACGATGCAAGCCTGTGATAGGTGTACCATTGCTTAGTAATGTAATGTACTAGTCATGCCTCTGACTGCCCTTGGTCACAGCCACATAATCCCATTGATTTCTGTGACCCTGCACAGAGTTAACTGACAGTAAACAATAGGTCTAGATCTTGATTAGACGGAGATATTGGCTTTCTGAGATTGCAGCTGCTGTCTTTCATTTATTCAGCTGCATTTCTTCAATACCTTTTTCCTATCCTATTTGTAAGCAAGTTACTGTCTGGCCACTTGTCTGACCTCACATGCTTTTCTGATGCAGGTGACAATAGATGCTTTCTGTTCTCTGTTTTCCCCTCTGTCGCTGTATATACATACACGGGATATAACGACCACTACATGTATTTGAACCATAGCCAACAAACAATGCCAAATGGACTAGTAAGTACTAAGAAATGACAGTTTGGAAATTGGATGAATGGCTGATGTTTGCAAGAGTTTTTTTTTTCTTTCTTTTTCTTTTGTTACATCTTTCAGCAGATTTGTTTCACTTATTTTTTTTCTCTGAGGATGTTTTCATCCCTTCTCTGTGTTATTTGCGTCACATTTTTTTCTAGGAGGATTTTTGTTTATTTTTTTTAGCATTAAGCATCCGTGTAAAGTGTGAACTATGGATAATGACGGAGAACTGCTTACAGTACTAATAGAGTTCTTACTTTCTTTGTAGTTGTTCTGAAGTACCAAGTTATTCTGAAGTACCAAGTCAACTAAGATTTTACTAAGAATTTATTCATGTCTGGTCCAAGCAGGTGGGCTTTATGCAGGTTAGGCTTATGAAGATTATGGCAACACTTTTTTTTGCCAAGTTTGATTACCACACATGCCCTTCTAGGAGTCCTTGATTCCTGTTTTCTGGAAGAATGGGCAGCGTGTATCTGCATCACTGAGGCAGCATATGCTGGCTGGTCTAAGTAATAGAAGAGCCTTCTACTGGCTGTTCTCACTGCCACAGTAACCACTTTTTAAGTTATTGAAGACTGAGAAAGCTCAACAGAATTAAAGTACGAGAGTTCTAGGTAGGCTGCTGCTGCTGTGTGATTCCAGTGGCAGAAGTTCCCTTTACTGAAGCCCATGAGCTCTCCAGATGCAGATTTTCTACAAAACAGCACACCGTCTATTTTGAGCAGTGCTTTACAGATTTGTTGTGCTATGTGCCTGTAACTTTGGGAATTGTAGCAGTCTGAGGTAAATTTGCTCTGAAGAAAACAACATTGAATTATCCATTTCTGTGGATACTTTTCTAAACAGAAAACAGGCAGCTAAACCCAGCGCTTCCACCCTATTTAAAATGGAACTGTCAGTCAATAAATGAAAGCCAGGGAGCTAAATTTCTGGCACCACATTCAGTATCTGCAAGCAGTTCAGCTGTGACTCTGTAAAACATACAGGGAGGGCAGTAACGTTCAAGTAAATTCCGGTTTGTCTGCAGGAATACCGGATTTGTGTGCAGTAGCTGAGGTTCACTCAGAATATCCTTTTTCACCGATCCGCAGAAGTATGGCATAGATACCCAAACTGGCAATTTATACTCCAGGTTTTGTAACTTGTCCACTGTATTGTACGTGCGTAGCAAGTGTTTAGTGTGCTGCTTTGGTTCACAGGGTATGGGCGGACAACACGATTACTTCGGCCTCTGGATAGACAGTGACTATGGGAAAGGACACAGTAAAGCCAAACCTCGATGTACCACCTACAATAGTCCTCAGCTGTCAGCTAAAGAGAATTTTACACTGGATGCCCTTGAAGTTTGGGCAGTGGGAGACCTGCCTGAAAGTACAGAGGTTGGTGAACAAAACTGAAACGTGTGAAACTGTTTCCTGATTGACATGGGAGATGCAAAGGAAAAACTTACAGTTTTGGTTTTCTCATAAGCACTGTCTCTACCATAATGAATAATGTTTTCTTTAACTCACTTTGAGGTGCAGTATATTTTGTAGCAAGAAAATTGTAAAATAGTAGTGGAGTTTTTGAGAATTCCAACATGAAAAAACATCAGGAGCCATGAGGTGATAGAAGAGCAGTACTTAACTCTCAATTTCAGAATGCCTTTCTGATATCCAGGAATGGTCTCAAGGAGGAACCTCCTTGGGGGGGGGTTCAGTTAAATCCAGTATTTGTAAAACAGAAACAAAGCACTAGAAGTGTGTAAATAAAGTCTAATCGGTAGCTCAGGAAGAGAACTGAGGGAGACAAAATATTTCTTTATCAGTAAGTTGTAATTTATTGTTTTTTTTACAACAGATTAGTTGTTTATAATCCTTGCAGCTCCAATCCCAGCACTTCCTTATCTGATAGAAGACTAATAAAAACACGGCAAGACCTGCATTTAAACAGCTGATACTCTATATAGAACAGTAATATTTGAAGTGCCTAGGAAACCTGGTTTCAGCAAGGATACAAAGACCTTTTGCTTAAATAGTTTGTAAATAGATTATTGTTGGTCTTTCTGCACCTTGTTTATTCCTGGGAGTGAGTAGGAGACCTTTCCTATCTCCTCTGTCTCTGCAATTTAACTTACTAAACCGTCTGCTTTGCACAGTTGCTTGTTTTCTTTGTTTTTAAACTTTGTTTCTTTTCATACTAAATTAATGTACTCTGTTCACTGGCTCTAAGTAGAAACAGAACAAATTGTTTACAGGAACTGTTAGATTGTACTTGAATTTTCCTTTTTTAAAAAAAGTTGACATCTACACTTGAAATTGTGGTCAGGTTAACTAGTATGTTCTGGCTGACTTGTAACCTGAACATACTTGAAACAATTCATTGTCTTCTTAGGAAAATTATATGACTATTTTGTGTATCTGCAGCAATGAAAGTCACTGGATGTATCCCAGTGAACCTTAAATGCCTTACATGGAAAGCATGCATCCATCATTGTGATGAGCTTGCAAAACCACATTACTTGTGGATTGTTGAGTATGTCTCCTTCTTTTAGCCTAATACTGATTCATTCATAATGACGTAAATTGACTTTATTTTATTTTGCTTTACAGGCAAAAGGTAAGAAGAGTATCTTGGATGGGGATCCCGAGGCCCAGGCATTATTAGAAATGATTGGAAAAAGTCGGCAGAGCGAAGGTTTACGAGAACCCATTGAAGATGACGAAGATAACTAAAAGATTCTCAGTAACGTGAAACTCCCCTTTTTTTTTTTGCTCCTGAATTTTCATGTTCTTTGGACAGGCTGTTCTTCCTCTTTAATTTTTTTTCCTTACATTTACCTAATTATCTGAGACGAAGCATAGGTCTTGTACTTATGTAACATTTAGGTCCAGTACAATATCCTGCCTGAAGGGTTTAGCCTGAGGAGGACAGAAAAATTAGCTAGGTATTTAAAAGATACCTAATGATTAAGTTCTAGCTGAATGTGAACTTATTAGCATTTCTGATAGATCCTGCCTCCATATAGAGTTTAAAAACAAAAGAATAACTTATTGGCAGTACTGCTTATTGACTTGGAGAATTACTGTGTATTTACATAAAGACTAGCTGATTCTTTGATTAAGGCTCTTACACCTCGACTACACTATTTATTTGCATGCAATGAAATGAGTTGGTGACGCTTGCAAATTGTAATTGTATCTTACGTTGGTAAACATAGAATAGTCCTCATGATTCCATATGAAGAGTGCTGTTAATTTGCATTGCTGCAGTTAAAGCAGTGAATCTCAGTTTTTTCTAAGATTTTAAGCAAGTGACTCTGTGGGCTGTAAGGCGCAGGATGCTAAGTATATGGTGTTGAGTTTTATGGTGATAACACTACAGTTTAGTGAAGCTCACTTAATATGTTTCTGGAGAAATTTGCCTATTGTTTTTTAAACTTAGGAGAACAAAGCCATTGGAGTCATTGAGACATATTTATTCTAAGAATGGGCCAACCCTGTGCTCCCAGAACAAACATACCTCAAGCAGAAATTCTCAAGGGGAGGTGCCTTCTTTAGTAGATTTGCTTGAGACTGGAGAAAAAGATGATGCTGTAGAAAGGATTAAGGAAGAAGCATCCACAGGTAATCGGGACTAGTATCTGCAGATAGCTTGTAAATAAGTATTTTTTTAAAAATCAGGCTTATGCCTTTAACTTCTCTGAAGATGACTGCATATTTTATTTCCGCATAATTTTCACTGTATTATGAAAAGTACAAAACATAACTAGCAGGTTGTTTTTTCTCTGTTTTGTTGGCTGTTCACCAGCCAAGACCAGTTTTGTGAACTCTCCACTCAGGGCTTTTTCTACTTAAATCTATTCACATGTGTGAGTAGTTTTTAGTTCGACCTTGCTAATTCTCTGTGCAATTAACTTGTCAAAAATAACCCTCATTTCTATCAGGGACTGTCATTTCTAGCTCAGCAAATTGTGTTTGGTTATTAGTATGTGTGACGGTCAGCCTTTCTCTTCCTCAGTAAAAGGACTGTGTCAGTTCCTCTTTATATGAGCATGAGTTTGTCATAGAAAAAGTTTGATTTCCATGCATCAGAGAGTAAAACATATGCTGTAAGTCTGCATTATTGCTGCAATTCCTGATCACGTGGCCTTCCTTCAAATGCTTTCCATTAACATTTTCTTGTATATGGTCTTTTCCCCCCTCTGAAGCTTTTCAGAGGGAACCACTTTTGAATATTCTGAATAATCTGTGCTTGTGCCTTAATATAGATCCCACTTTTGTTGTTGTACTTAAACAATATGAATTTAGCCTTGAGAGGAGAACACGAAGAAGTTTCTGCGGCCACATGTTCTGGAACTCAGCTTAGCATTTAATGTGCTGCTTGCACTAATGATCATAGAATATATGATGTGAAAGGCCTGAGCTTACTGCTTTTATGTTGTGGCTAAGTAAATAAACAAGCTAGTTTCCCAGGTTTGTAGCAGTTAGGGAAGGAAAAGAAAATAAACCTTGTAAGAGTTATATTGATCATTTATGTAGTTTTCTTTTTGTATTTTTGTAAGAATCTTAAATGGTGTACAGTAGAAAATACTGTATAGACAGCTACTAAGTACGTGATGCTTTCTGCAAGTGTGGCGATGCTGGCTTTTAACATGGTATTGTCAGATTTCCACCATAAGCCTCAGAAGTATTCTTTGTCTTAGGCAATGGCTAAGCTTAACTAAATACTGCTGAAGTGGGAGGCATGCAGAAATGAGACAGTAGAACTTGTGCAATTACACATTAAGCAAACTGCTAACCTTTCTTTTTGTCCCATAATGAGGCAGATACTTTTCCTTGAGGACTGAAACCATTTGCAAGGATATTTAAAGAAACAGCAATAAGACATCTTGGCAAGCAGTAACTGGGAAGGGTGAATTGCACAAAGCATACTCTACCCCAGAAGTATTCCAGTGGCTGGGTTTTCTTTGATTTAAAGTAAGTGACAGTCTAGCTGGTTCTTTCTAGACTATGAATCAAAAGTATAATCCTGTTTAAATATCATCTTGTGAAGACTGGCATAGCATTTTGACCTCTGAAATTGTGTTTTATGACAAGTTTGTATCTGAGACACTTATCTTCACTTTAAAGTGAAGGTGTTAAGCTGGGGCAAGAAGCAAACTGACACTTTGGTAATTGTAGCAGATGTCAGTGAAGCACTGTTTACTAGGAAACCACTGATCTAAGCAGCAGATGGGATTATTCAAGATAGGCTTGGAAGTGAGTCAACTTTTATTTTATTTTTCTCTCCCCTACCCCCCAGAACCTAATAATTAAGCAATCTGTGCTTCATGTTCCTGCATCAACAAATGTCCAGAAAGTGGTTGTCAGCAGTCAGTTTAGCTATGATCTAAACATCTCTCACTCACTTTTGTGCAGCTGTTGATCCAACTGCAAAGCTTAATATTCCTGCAAGGCTACAAGTCATCTTCATTCTCCTGTGCTTGTGAGAGCGAGTCCTTTCCCCACTGATCTGATGCACAGAGGCAGACAGAGTTAGCCATCCACTTTTGCCCCTACGTGACCAGTAGGAGAAAAAAGTGACCATGATATTCAGCAAAGGCTGACAGGAGTGCTAGCACTTCAGATCTGTACTGTTCATTTGAAATCTCATGCCAGATTCCTTGAGAGTCTGTTAAAGCAAAGCTAGGTATCACAGACTCTAGAAACATTGTAGATTGCCTATAGGCAAAGAAGCGCTCGTGAAGGCAGTTCTTTTCCATTAATCTAATTTAAAATAAAAGGATGGATCCAAATCAAGAGTCTTGTTCAGATATGTGAATGTAATGTTTTAAAACAGATTTTTATTAATAAAAATCATTATGATTTAAATAAATAAAAATTCAATTTATGCACAGTAAATGTTTCTGTACAGGTGTGAAATTGCCTTATTTTGTTTGGGGGGCTATCACAGCATTCTTGGCATACAGAGCAACGTTATAAAAATATACCTGATCTTGGTTTAAAACAGGAGCCAGTCCAGAGGTTTCTGTAGACATCTCAAACAGCTTAGGTACAGCGTGCAGAAGGAATGCACTGGAATAGGAGGAACTGTCGGTACAGATTTACTTGGGTATCTTCAGAAAAGACGTGCATCATCAGCAAATGTGTTTGAGTTACCCAGCATCAGAGCTCCTATCCGAGTATGTCTTTAGAGGAAATCTGCATCAGTTATGACACTCCTTTGTGTGCTTTGGTTGGCAGCAGTGTTTTTCACAGAGTTTGACCAACTCAGACACAATGAAAACTGAGGAAGCCAGTCCAGTAAGAAACAGCAGGTCTGCCGAGAGGAAACAGAGCAGAGGTGAACACAGTGGACAGGTGGATTTGGGGCTGGGCAGGGATCCCTAATTAAGGGGCCTCCTGCAGCAGGTATTTCTGCTGGTGTAACTGTGTAGAGGTAATGTCTGGCTATGCTTGTGGTAGCTGTTGAATTAGAGAAATGATTGCAATAAATAAGTAATGTGAAGTCAGTTGGTGTAATCCATTTGATGGGGAGAATACGTTAATCTGCATTTGGAATCACTGAACTCAGCTTCTAACATGCCTAGTGTAGATATGATGCAATATAGTACGGTAGAGTTTGCTCAGACTGATTTAAATGGTAAAATATGCATTGAGTTTTCAACTAGTAAACATTTACCCTGATACATATTTTTTTAAATTGAGTGACTGCATAATGATCATAGATAGATGTGTTTAAAGAAAGATTATCATACAGAACTCATGGAAAATCTTAGCCTGTCTGCATTTACATGCATTTATGTGCAGTAAATCAAAATTCAAAACCTACCTTGGGATATCATTAAATACTAGCATTTTTGTATAGCTACGTGCATGCATATAGGTATATGAATTGTTGATTGATTTCCCCTACCAGCAATCTCATGGGAGCTATCACATAGCAACTTGGCAGTTTTAACTGCTTTTTAAAGTAGCTTATATATATATATATATATATAAAAAAAAAAAAAAAGTAACTTACCTAGGACTCCTAAATTCTCTGTCTGGAAGATCTTCTGTAATGGAGGGATGTATATAACAGCCAGCTGTCCCAAGAACGACCCAAGCACAGAGTACAAGAACATGCGGTTTCGAAAAAAGCCAATTTCAAATATCAGCTTTGTCTAGAAAAAGGAAAAAATAAAAAGAAACATAGCATTTCCCAATCTCCTGTTGGTACTTGAATGTCAGGCTGTTTCTTTGCACATAAGCTCTATTATTCCTTGGAAAGTGAAGTTACATGAATGCTAACTGGGGCAGAACTAGATAGTTGAAAGTGTAGTTGCAGTTGAACAATGATGAATAACTTTATAAAGATGATAAAAATCACACTGTTTAAGTGACTGTAAAACAAACAACAAAAGCTTCCTATGCAAACTGTTTGTATTCTAGTGTTTATATAGTATTTAGTTACTGTTTTTAGACAAGAAATTACTGCTGACACAATGATCTCACCTGAGAGCGGCATGTCAGGGCATTGAAGAGGTCAAAAAACACAAAACACGTGAAAGTCATTGTGGTGGTTCGGGGAGTTATGCCACTTTCTGGATTCTGAAAGCACATGCAAAGTTAAGCCTTACAAAAATATGTCAGTGCAACAGATGGACTAAATATTCCCTTTAATAATCCCTGGCTTCCTAACACTGCCCTTCCTAATCCTTCCCCACTGGATATTTCAGAAAGTTCCCACATAGTTCCTTCAAAAATTGCCCTTAACTTTGTTCTCCACCCTGATGAAAATAAGATACGATTGAAGATTTTCCTCACCTCCTTCCAGAAGACAAAGAGGGTTCCACTGATGATAATTACAGCTGACATGAAGATTTTCAGGATCAATGATTTGCTGAGTATCGTATCCGTAATACATCGGGGGGGCTGTTTGATAGTATCCCTGTCGACTGGTTCAACTCCCAAACTACCTCAAATAGAAGAGCACTGTGTTTAGTTAACGTGCATTGTCCTGAAACGGTACTGCTGATAGGAGGAATCTGGAAAATTAAATTATTTGGAATAAAACATGAGAGATGCCAGTATTCTGGCAGGGTTACATAAGGCCCCAGATTTGTCTGGGAGACCTATGATAAAGGTCTGTTTTGGAAAATGAGCTACTACAGTGACCTATTAGACTACCATAGTGCACCATACCAGTGATCCCATCCTAGAGGGAGAGCTAGGTGTGAAATTTTGGCTAACATCCCTTCTATGATGGAGTAGTTGTAATCAGCAGATGGATGAGTTCCGTGCATCCTGTGATTTTGGGCATATACACCTATATGTACGCAGAATTTCCTTGCCAGTCAGACCTGCAGGGTGATAGCAGGTGATGCACTCCAGATAGAAGACTGTTCACAATGAAAACGTGGAACAGTTAGCTGGTTCAACCCCAAAACTAGAACACATAAAACCTTGAACACTGCTGAAGTGCTTTAAGAGGAACCAGAAGGGAGCAAAAGTAAAACTTCCCTTATATAACTATCAAGCAATTGGCACATTGATAAGAAATCATAGCAACTTGTGTTCCTAAGGCAAATTCATACGTATTAAAACTAAGAATATTTTGTTAATTTGAGTCTTCTATACCTTTGGGCTGGGGGCCCATCCATGATGATGTTGATCCATAAGATCTGCATAGCGTTGAGTGGATTTGGTAGGTTGAGCACTGTTGACAGAGTAATTAGGCTCAATGCTGAAATGCTCCTGTAAAGCACAGAAGATTGTTTGTTTGCATGGCCTCACCCAAAAGGTGCTTCCACTGGAATTGAAGCAAACAAGAACTTACGTGCTCAGCTGGAACCGGACAAAGTTTTTTATGTTGTAAAATATTCCTTTTCCCTCTTCTATTGCATTCCTGGAAGGGAGAGGAGAATTTATTAAATAGCTAAGACTAATACTCTTCTACGCTGAGCTCCCTGTGACACCCTGAAGGCAAGTTATCTTCTCTAGCACTTACCTCGGTATGAAATTCATACCCTGGCTTAGGAAGAGGAGAACAATGCATCTTCTCAGTTAAAATGACTTTATCAGCATTAATCAATCTGAAAACACTGGTTCATATGGCCAGGTTTTGATTCATAAAGCAGGCACGTGACCTATTATATCCTCACTCTATTCTGCCTACCGTGCCTGTTAGGAACCAACAAAGCATTGCAAATTATACAGCTTTCCTCTGAGCTTCCCGCATGAGGCAGACAGCACAAGTTATGATCTACCCAGGCGTCCAGGAGCTTTTAAATCTCCAGTCAGCTACAGTAACTGGGGATTCTCTATTGCTACAGCAACAAGAAACCAGGGCTTTCAGATGAAAGGTAGCTTTGTCACCACCACCTGAAACAAAAAAGGCCATTGCAGTGCGTACAACTGAAAGCAAGCCAGGCCTACACTGAGGAATCAATCTCCACTTACTGCCAGCTGACTTACACGTCCTGCATCTCAGATTTTTCCAGGGCTAGTCACATAACAGCCTCATTGCAATGAATAGCCAGAAAGCATCTGAAGTAAGAAAGCAGATACTGAAAGTCTCTGAACCTACATTACTGTTGAGAAGTCATCGTCCACAAGGATCATGTTGGCAGCCTCTTTGCTGACATCTGTACCCGCTTGCCCCATTGCAATCCCAATATCGGCAGATTTAAGGGCCACAGCATCGTTAACGCCATCTCCTGTCATTGACACAACAGCACCAGCCCTCTGCAAAGCCTGTGGTGGAGGAGAGATGAGGGACTTTGAAGCCAGGAGAAGGTAAGTCCTGTTGGCAGTCACAGGATTGGCACTTAGCAGAACTGCTGCATGGTTTTGAGGGTAGACATCAGCAGGCCACATCTATGTGGACTGTATAGAGCACACAACTGAACTCAGACTAAGAATTAAGACACCGGGTTTTCAAGAGTTCCAGTGTCTCTCAATTCCAGCACAATATAAAAGAGGAGACTGAAGTCCTCTTGATACTATGCTTGTTATTATCAAGCACACTATTACTAACATCTCTCAAGTGAACTAGGCGAGGTCTGCTGGAGAAACACTAACGACTTTGTTGTAAATAGTGCCAATGCTCTAGCTTGGGTTTTATGGTCCTTTAGTTTGAGCTGATCCTGCCTTGGAAGACCAGGTGGCTTACAGAACTCCTGAGGGCCCCCTACACCTTGTTTTTGTGAGGCCTGTAATGGATTTGAGAAGCTTTTAGTACCTTTATGATTTTTAATTTGTGCTTTGGACTTGTTCTGAAGAAAATGGAAACCTGAAAAATAAAAAATACATTCTTGTATGAGATGGATGCCACTGGAAGTGGAACCAAGCCTAGTTATTGTATTCAAAACCATTACATTATTGACAGTGGATGAGAGCTCTGCCTCTGCCAGTTGATCCAGCTCTTCCCCAGACATGGCTTTCAGCTTCCCATTGCAGAGACCAATATTCTGTCCTGCAAAGAAAAGCCCAAAATAAGATCATGAGCTCTGGAAAAAGCCAACTGTTTCCTGACTTGAAGGAGAGAGGCAGCAACTGAAGTATTTACAAGAAAATACTTCTGAATCTGGAGCACCTGGGAGGACACACAGCTCTGGCTCTGAGCTGGGCTAGTCACCCTGTCCTCATAACTGGTGTTATGGATGCAATGCAATACCCAGAACTGGAGCTGACACTAAATCCAGCCTTCTCTTCTCTGCTGCTTGCACAGTGAATTTCTAAAGGCAAAATGCAAAAGTGCAGAGATGCTCACACTCAGAACATTAGCAGAGTCTATAATCCCAGCAATGCCATTTGCCTCATTTAAGGGTATTACACTTCTGACTCTAAAATAGCAGAATTAAATAATGGGAATTTGGCCCATAGTTCATAGCTGCTTCATATGATTTATAGCTTCATTTAATATGATTTGTTCAAATGGAAAAGTCAAGAACTCAGTGACATTTAAAACCTATATAGAACAAACAAGAACGATAAAGCCGATTATTGTTTGGTAGCATAACAAAACATTTGATCAATCTGACAGACAGAATACAGACCCACAAGAAAGAAACTAGGTTTGCTACCTATAGCCACAGCAGTTTCCAGGGCATCTCCAGTTATCATCTTTACTGACACACCAGATTCAAAAAGGACTTGAACAGCTTCTCTCACTCCAGCCCTGGGGGGATCAATTATTCCAACCAAGCCTAAAAAGGTTAGCTTGCCAAGTTCTGGCCCTGAAGCCAAAGCAAGTACTAGAAACAGAGGGAGGAAAAAAAAAAAAAAAAAAAAAAAAAAAGACAAAAGTAAATTGTTTATAATTAATTTCCATACATTAAAATGAACATTTAGTGGAAATTTTAACTTGCCAATTTTCCCTCTGAAAAAGTCATTAAAACCAGATAGTCAGGTATTCTTGTATAGACACAAAAGTTTGCTGTTCTCAAATAATACCAGTTTATGAGAATCAGAGAATTTCTGTTTCACAAGTTTCCCCTAGGGTTTATTTCTGTCTCATTTAATGTCTACCAAGTCTTGCCTAAGTGCAGGTGTATTAAAACGGGACAGTGCAACACCAGAGCAGACACTGTTAAACTGCTATGCTAAACAACAGTGCTCCTGTGAAAACAATTTTTATTTCTAAATCTAAACCATAAGAAGGAAATTCAGTTAAACCAGAAAAACTTCTGTAGTGTAAACAGCAAGGCTCTGAACATTTTGTTTCTCTTCTCGGTGCCTAACTGTATCATTCAATTGGTCTTGAGTAACTCAAGGATATTTTGCCAGGGGTTCATGCCAGTGTTGCTTTGATGATTGAATCACAAGCTCGCAGCAGCTGCCTTAGCTAATCGCTTTTCTTTTGAAAGGTGATTTGCCATTCACAACATCAGATGAGTCAGATACTGTAAAGCAAGCTCCGTACATGAGTTACTAACTGCAAGACATAGGACTGGAGAATATGTACATTAACTATACCATCTTCCAGACCTGGTTCCCAAGACTTGTTCTCATCTACTCACATCCTGGGGACATACACAGGAGATGGTGTCTTTGTTATTGTGTGAAAATCTAAGACATTTCTGAAATGATGTTTCTAGCGATGAAGGAAATGGCACATTTATAAAACTTCTTCAGGCTGTGCACTGACATGAAGTCAGGATCAAAAGGAGATTGTTAAATTTGGTCCTAATAAAGAACTGAGCCACACTTCAAATGAAAGTCTCAGTGCTCAAATCCATGCTCTGATCCCCTTTCAAAGTTCCTTTTTGTTGCTTTAAAAGCAAAACTTGGCAGAGCAGCGATTAGATCAGGTTCAGTGTGAAGCTTTTCAATGCAACATTCAGACTGTATCCCAGACAATCACAACGCTTCAGGAAATAAAAACATTCACCAGTACCAGCACTTATTTTCAGCTCCTTTCACTTTCACTAATTTAAATCCACAGGAACAAAAAAGATTTTATTTTATTTTATTTTATTATTATTATTATTATTTTTTTTTTTAAGAAAAAGATTAATGATAAGCAAGCATCCAGCAGACCTAAGACAGGACCCTTGGCAAACTGACATGTAAAGAGATCATGCAAGTGATGCTAGGGATTAAGCCTCTGCCTATCCTAACCAGAATCAAGCCAGAAAGTATGAGGGCATAAGAACCTTAAGGGACACAGCAAAGACTGACCCCGTAGACCTGAGGAGCCCATTCGTTTTTCTTCCTGCTGGTAGATGGCTTTCTGCTGGGGTGTAAGTGTTAACGAGATGCCACTGCTGTTATACATAGTGCAATATCGAATAACTTCTTCAAATGCTCCTTTCATAAAGTAAACATCTTCCTGATCCTTTAAAGTAAGGAGATAACATACTTTATCAAAGAAAGAAAAGAGGACGTTTTAAAAATACTGATAATGCATGAAGTTTTACATCTTTTATAAAACAGATCTTTTCTTTGCTCTTTTACCTGTTTTGTAAAATTTCCACGTGCATATTTATAGGATGTGAGGGTTTTGCTCTAGCCTTTTTTCATGTTCAGCCATCACAGACACAGGCAGAATGGTATTGAAAAGGTTGGTGAGTTTTTAAATCAGAGCACAGTATCAGCTGAGACAAGCTCCTTAACCAGGTAAGGAGAAAAAGGCCAACATTTTCTTCCAAACAAACAAAATCTTTCTTCCCCTGTCAGTTTTATCCAACAGCTTTTGTTTTCCTACTCCAACCATCACATGAAAAGAGTTATCTTTTCCCATTCAAGCACAGCATTAGAAACTAAAATTACACCCAAGTCAGGAATTTTGAGGTTTGTTCAGTTTTTCTTCTGACATAGTTAGCTTTTGAGAGCACTATTTGCTAGAGAGATACCATTTCATGCCCATTGTCGGAGTGCACAATTAGGAACATGAAACCAGCCAACAGCACTGTTTGCTTTACCTGATTTTTCAGCGTGCATTTCACGGCCATCCACTTTTGTTCAGAGCTAAACGGAATTTCCTTCTTTCTTACATAAATATCTTTTATGTCAGCTAATTCCATCTAAAGCAGAGTGAAATAAAAAGAGCACTGTAATGCTAAACAATATCAAAGATTGTCTATATTTTCCACGGTACAGTATACATAAGGCACTGATGGTTGACCAGGTACTTCCAGGCAGTCGTCTTTGATAGAGCTCAAGAAAAAGCATGTGGAGAATAGAACCTCTGTTTCAGAAACACCTTTCCTTTGGGTGCCTGACATGGGATGAATTAATCCTCAGCCTGAAGCTTTTGCTGGCTTTTGCAAAAGCTCTGCACTGCTGTCCAGGCCCTCGATGGGGCTTTGGATCAAAGGCGGCTCAAATCCTTTCCCTGAACAGATGGCAAAGTGCTGGGTTGGGCTCAACAGATTTCTTCCAGCCCAAGCTCGGGCTCCCCCACTTCAGCTATTTCCCAACCACCCTACTTGAAAGAAAAAAGGGAAATTGCAAACAACTGGATAGTCTATTACAGGTGTGGTTTCAAATTCCTCCCTGATGAGTTAAGCTCAAAATAAATTCACCACAAGAAGACCCTTCAGCTCTGACATGTGACATTCTGAACCAACACAAGTGCCTGCTCTAGCAGCTTGCATTACACTCTGCACAGTTGTAGCTGTCAGAATTAGCTTCCAGTCTCTCTTCCCCTGCTCCACAAAAAATATAAATAAATAAATAAATTAGAAGAGAGAACTCCCCACATGTTCTGCTATTGCTTGGCTACTCAATGGCAGAACAGAAAACAGACATACATTTAGCATTTAGGGAAATGAAATGTCATTGTTTTCAAAAAATAAAAAATCCAAACAACTGGTTTCACTGGTAGAGTTACAGGCTTAAAAATTAGGAGGTAAAACCAGGTATCTCTGTGCATCATTTCTTCAGCCACCGTCTCTGCTTTACAGCCCACCTGAGGTCTGTGGGCCACAGGCTGCATAACATGGATAAAAGGTGTTTTATGGCTCCCTACCTGTGGGTATGAATACAATATTAACAAAAAAATATTGTTTTACACAGTTATGACCAGGAAAAAAAAAGTAAACAACTATCAGATGATACAAATCCAGGATGACCCTATGCTATGCTTTCTAGCATGGACAGTTCTTGCTCATTTTTCACACTCTCATCTTTCTCCTGAACTCTTAATTGGCATCCACAGAAAATATATAAATAGACATTCTGGCTTCTGCTCAAAAGAAATCCATTATGCAGCATAATTGCACAGATTAACCAAGCAAAACAATTACTGCTATTAACACAGAAGCTCAGGGAAGGTGTTTGTCCATGACAGGAGGGTTACACAGAAGAGGTATACATCTTCAGCCCCGGGGAGAAGAGACAAGGAAAGAATAAAGCCAGTCTGTGGACTTTAAAGAAGTCTGATCATTGCTGTCAGACTTACAATTCCAGCTTTTATTTTTAATTTTAATTCTGAAATGCTTTAAATCTTACCTTCATTGCAAGGGCAATGAGAGCTCCTTCTGTGGGCTGTCCTATCACACTGTTTTTCCTGATAATAGCGTTATTTACTACACAGCCAGCCTAGAGAAAGAAACATATGTATACAGTTTATTTTTTCCACAACTAAATTCATAGTTTTTTCATCTCTTTAAATGAAATAAAGAGAGACTGGAGAATGTTAACAACCACATCCCCAAATATGCGTTATTTCCCACAGCAGCACCTCTTGAGTTTAGTTCTTGTGCTTTCTAAACCTGCATAACCCCCAGGATATGCCAACATTTTGGTAAAATATTACATTTTGTATAAATTAACATGAAGCAAACCATGATAAAAAAAATAAAACCAGCTTGATAAGTCATGAAAACTCAGTCCCTCCTACTGCTGCTTCTAAAGTGCAGTATGTGTACAGTAAAGCCTAACCTCCATTTGAGGTTCCAGCTCAGATCATTTCACTATCCAAACACTCTGCTTTAGTCGACACTTGAATGCACAAGATTTTGTTTAATGCTAACACTAAATCCAGACACTGTTGCAGTGCATTTATATATTGATTACACAGCTGGCTAAAGTCTACGGTCTGTCTGCATAAAAAACCTGGACATGGTATTGCTAATTGCTCTTTCCCCTGCCAGAGTTGTGTTTTGATCCAAAATAGCAATGACACTTAAGCTGATGACTCTGGTCTCTCCCTGTATGTCCTATGATTGCTACCTTTCACCAATAAGCTTCAGGTTTCATATCACAATTACTCAGAGCCTTTCTGTGTGACTGCTCTCGCAACGCAGTTTATTTTAGAAATACAAAAGTGTTGTTTTCACACTCATTACCCAAAGTGATCTGTGCAAATTAAAATTGAATGTAAATCGGACAAGCTGTTTCATAATTTATACTTACCTCCACTAATTTCCCGACTGAGACATTGGAAAATTCTTTAAGAATTTCCTTTGATGGCAGAAGATAAACATTTCCTTCTCCGTTGTAACCCACCCCGCTGACCTGAGGAATGGGGACAGAAAGAGCAAATTTCTCACTGTCAGGCAGGACTACAGTATGTCTGTATAGGGTGCAGTGCAGTTGAGGAAATTTCTGATTTTGAATGTATGCTGGGATTTTTCTTTCTAGCTCAAGGCAACGCTTATAGGAATCACTGCTGATAATTAATATATATTATTAAATATATATAAGAAAAAAAAAAAAGAATTGGCTTGTTTTCTCAGTCATGACAGACAAGTCTGGCAGCAGTCTCTCAGCTCAGTCAGGAGATCCAGTCCTTTGGTCGCAGTGGGTTCATTGGCGTTGCTCCATCCCACTGATGCAGGGTAGCCTATGCCTCCACTGCCTTACATTTTGCAGGCTTGCATTTTTCATTCACTTTGCATGCAGGTAAATGAGCCAAATGAAAATATCAAGTCATAATAAATATTCCTACAGTAGGTGGTCAGTGGCAGGTTTCAGTGTTTGCAATAATTGCAGAGAACAGCAGATGAAGTCAATGAAGAACTCTGTTTATGGCATCTGAGCAGCTTCTGTACACGCAGCCCCACCTCTGCCTGTCTCCAGCACTGCGAAAGTCCCTTCTCTTTCACAGAACCAGTGACGTGCAAGAAAGATGTTTTGGGACTGACTCAACATTCCTTACTTGGGCCTCACTGAACTAAAAGCAAATCGGCCCCGCTGAGCTGGACTAGGAAAGGCTGTATCACCACGTTGTCCGTACCTCTGCCTGGAACCCGTCCGAGGTCACAAGCCGAGTCACCGTCATCTCGTTGGCTGTCAGAGTGCCTGTCTTATCTGAGCAGATGACATTGCAGCAACCTGATGCAAGGAAGTTTTTAATCAGAAATCATAAATTACGCAAAGAATGAGATCCAAGGCCCCAGAAGGAGGAGAGCGTGTTCCCCTGATGCTGTTTAAACTGCACTGATAAAGAAAGGAGAAAATATGAACAGATGGATGAGTTGCGAGGAAAGGATGAAGGGAAAAGAATTTGCGCTTCAAGGTATCATACACAGAATTTGTGAGATGTGCTAGGAGACATCTGAAGATGTCTTTATATTGTCTTGAGAATCAGTCTGTGAGCCGTTGGAGAAAGCCCTCATCTCCAGGGAGGTGACCAGCATACCAGAGCTGCAGTATTACACATGGACAGAACAGCTCTTACACTCAGAAAAGAATTATCAAATTCTCACTCTGCCACACGCTTCCTCAAACGGGCCATTTAACCCTTACTTCCCTCTCTCTAAGTCAGGAAGAACAACACTCCCTGCTTCCCCAAGGGGTTGTGAGGCTGCAAAACCACCAAACTTGTTACCAAAAAATTCTTTAAAAACCACACCAAAGAGTGGAAGCTGCCCCACTCATGCTCTGCTTTGTGGCCATAAAGCACATTTGTTCCAGACCCCATTTACACTAGAACACAGCAAAAGAATGATTTAGTGGTAACCACAGGCTAGTTTCCATTATCCAGAAGGGGAAAAACAAGACTTTTATGCAAAAGAGAGTCAGACTTCAGCTCCCTTCTACGTCTGAATATCTTTCATTACTTTGGAGGTGACCACGTGTCTTAGCACAGACCCGTGAACATGATGACCACCAGGTAAGAGCCCAGAAAGAATAAATGAGATTGGGCTGTGAGCAAATTAATTGCGGTTTTGATGGATTAGCATAGAGAAAAGCTATCACCTCCAATATTTCATTTTTAATTATTTACAATCAAAGAATCAGGTAAAGCAGAAGGATTATCTTTCTCCCTTTGAGAAATGTAGCAGACGTGGTGCAATTAATGTGCAGGAGAGTACAACTTTTTCCACACTTTGTCTGTCTTGCAGAGTACCTGGACATCTGGCAGTTATGCCTATTTGGGCGCAGCCCTTCCAGAACAAAATTCTTACTGAGATAAGGCAGTCTCAGATGTCCTGGGTCAGGGCAGATATAATAAAGTGAGGGTGATAAGATCCCTTAACTGCAGAACAAACAAGGGCAGTTCAAACAATAGCAGCATTTCTAAGTCAGACAAATCTTAGCTGAAGATCCGGCTGTGCAGCAGACATTTGAGATTACTCGGGCCGGGCTTGGCGTTTGTTGCACATTTTAATGAGTGGGACTAAATGCACAATATGTCTTCTTCATCTAATTGCCATACTGACCAAGGTCACAGTAGCAAAGCCTGGAATATGGTGACCTGGGGATGAGAGCCAATTTGAAGATAAAGGGAGGTGAAATAATACTTTCATTATTTTGCCCTGCAGTTGTGAGGATTGCTGGATGCCTTCTCATCATCCTCTCTATCCCTATTTTCCAAGACTGTTTGGACATCAGGCAGATGGCTGCGCAGAAGGGCAGATGGTTTTGTCTATGCTGCCAGGCTTGACTTGAGGGGCTGCAAGGTTTTTTAGCCAGACAGCAAAGAAGCGGGCAGGAGGGACCTGCAGGATGGTCCCACTGAAGAGGGAGGAATGAGAAACCAAGCCTTAAACCCAAAACAGGCATGCCTGCAGAGAAGCACACATTTTGAAGCAGATGAACAAACCATGTAGCTCCTTTGCAGCCTTACCTAAGGTTTCTACTATGGGCAGCTTCTTCACAATCACTCTCTTCTTGGCCATCCGGAGAACGCCCAGCACCAGCGTTACGGTGACCACGATGGGAAGGCCCTCTGGGATGGCAGCCACCGCAAGGCTGGGGACAGCAGAGAGACAATGGCTTCAACACGTGGGTCAAGCTGCAAGGACTAACCAAAATGTGCCAAAGGGACACCTCCATAGGGGTGTTTTCCTGTTTGTATGCAAGCATCTGAGTGGAAGCACACTGAGCTTACCATTGGGACTGCTGGCACACTGTAAATACAAAAGCATGCTATTTACATAACCCTTCAACCTTTTTGGGGGGCGATTGTGACAGAGCAATCACTTTTCTTCACATTGCTAAAGAGCACTAATTTCTGGCTAAGTAGGAATTTAAGGGCTGAATTTCATTTATTTAACATTCTGATTATGGAAGTTGAATATTCCCTGGTATCACAGCTCACACATTAGCTACTGGCCACACACAGCTCCACATCTCCTACATGTACCTTTTTTTTTTTTAAAGGACTGATTTCAGAGCCATGACGCCAAACAACAGGTTTTATGGGCACTACTAAAAACACATGGTTTATTATGTTTGATTAGGAGGTTGTGCATGCATTTCATGTCACATAAAATGCAAATTCCTGTCTTTATAAGTAAACCTAATAGGAACAGCAAAGGCTAATATTTGCTGTCGTAACCCTCCCACTAAATTCATAGCACAGATAGGAAAGGACATTCATGGCAGGATGAGGTGGAAATGTCAGTGATGATTTTCAAAATAATTTGTTCAGAGGAAATAAGGAAAAAAAGATCTGAATTTGATTAATTTATAAAATTAAGTAAACCCTCATACTTCTTTTTCTATTAAACTCTATTGTAAAGCAAACATTAATTGCACCAGTGCAAGATCAGTGTGTACTTATGAAGAGCCTTATCCGAGTTCTCTTTTGTGGACTGTCTATTGTTTTGAGCAGTAAACCTTCTAGGACATATTTCATTATAATCAAAGAGAAAGGTGATCTTCAGTCCTCACCTAACTCCAATTGTGAACATGCTGAGAAGACGCTTCCCTTGTAACCAGCCAATGAGCATTATTAAACCTGGTGGGGGAAAACATCCGATTAAAAAACATCTATACATCTATAATCTGATTTAATTGCTGTTGGGGAATGGAATATGCAATGAGGCCCCCAGATCTCTCCCTCCTAGGCATCTGTGCTTGGACACCCCCATCCAGGTAAGTCATATCAAGTACTTTTGAAAGAAAAGTGGCCCTGGAGCACAGAGGCACTCTCACAGCTGACTGTGCAAATACAGGCATTGTGTTCAACTCACCAATTATCCCAAAGGAGAAAAGAGTGAGTTGCTTTCCCAGTCTGTCCATGCTTTTCTGGAGAGGTGTTTTGGGAGTCTGCAAACAGAGAACAGCTGTTTTGATTTGCTTATTATGTAAGATTAAAATAGGATGGTAGGCCAGAATGACTGCCCCACACAGTCCTGGTTATGATTATTGTTGTCCTTACTGCTGCCCCATGTACCCTACTGCTTACGCATCCCAAACACGAGATCAAGAGTTTATTTTATAAAACCTCATCTGTGTTGGTTGGTTCAGAGATCTAGCCTGTGAAAGCTTGTCATGTATAGAAGTAAAATTTTATATAGCTAGAAGAAATTGAAGAGAGAAAAACTAAAGAACAAGGACAAGAAGCCATGCAGTTTAGGTGTCCCTTGGTCACACACAGGCATTCTGTAGCAGAAACAGAGATGGACCCAGTACATTAACTCTCAGGACTGCTCCTCTCAGGACCGCTCCTCCTCACCAACTTTCATCCAGCACACCCACCATTTCCAGAGTGACAGGGAGGTTCCTTTACCTCTTCAGCTTGCATCATTTTGAATACCTCTCCAAACTGTGAGTTTTCACCTGTACCAATAACTATTCCCTGAAAAGAAGGGAAAAAAATCAAGAAGAGGCATATTAAAAAAATCCTATTTGAAAGATTCTGTGACGAATATCAAGTAAAAGGTTGCAGGTTACAGGACTCACTTTTCCCTTCCCGTACCGCACCAGGGTCCCCATGAAAACAACATTGCTCAGTGTGGTTATGTCTCCGGCTTCCAGCAATACACCATCAGTCTTGTTGCAAGGCTCAGCTTCTCCCGTAAAACTGGATTCATCCACCAGCAGATCTGTAACCTAATTAACACCATACATTTCTGGCACTGGTAACTCAAATTTCCAAAGCAGGCTCTTGTCCATATAGCTATATTTACCTCTATTAGCCTGAGGTCTGCAGGGACCCTATCGCCAACAGAAAGATATATGATATCTCCAGGCACAAGCTCTCGTGCTAGAAGATGCTGCAGTTTTCCTTCCCTTAGGCTATATTAGACAAATGGAAAAAGAAAAAAAACAGGCTTTATTCCTTGTGCAGACTTGGGAATGTGATTGGCAGGGAGGCAAGAGCCCTGCTCAAGAGCTTTCAGTGTACATAACATACAATCTGCATAACCATGAGTGTGTTCCCCCTTGGGCTCAGTTTTAATTCTTAAACAGATGGGCAACTTACAGAAGATTTACATTTCAGCAGTAAGTGACTTGAACAGCATTTAATAGGTAGGAGTGACAAAAAGGTGTGCTTTCCCATTGCTCACACTTTAAGTAGTGACTTGCTGATACCTTAACTGACAAAGCTTGAAAAACTTTTTAATGACTGGCATTTTTTATTGTATTAAAAGTATTGCCGTTCAAGCAGATAGATGCTTATGGTATTATATTGTAAAAATAAATAATTTAACAGCGGTGTCTGTAAGATCCAAACCCAGGTGAACTTTGGACCAGAATAAAGCCCTACAGAACTTTTGAGACAGAATGTTTCTCTGAGCCTCATGGCTTATTTGTGTTGGCTGTGACAGGACCAATTTGCAAAGACACGAGCAGGAAAGCACAATCTAAAGCACTGATATCGAGCATCAAAGCAGCCGGGTGCAGGCACCTGCTATGCCCCACAGCTGCTGCACGAGCAGTGGCATGGCCTCATTCACACGTGGCCAGCTGTAGGCCTCTGTGCCCGTGTGTATGGACAGCGAGTTTTTTTTTTTTTAGTTTAAAACTCTTACCCCTTGTCCTATCACTATACTCCCTGACAGAATCCATCCCCAGCTTGCCTGCAGCCCACTTTAGGCCCTGGCAGGCTGCTGTAAGGTCTCCCAAGAGCCTTCTCTTCTCCAGGCTGAACAACCGCAACTCCGTCAGCCTGTCTTCACCTTCCAGACACTGCTTTCATATCAGGCACATGATGACCCAAAATCATTTTCTCCACAGCTCGGTTCTGCCCTCATAACCCAAAGGACACAGAACCACCGAGCCTGGCAGCCAGCTGCACCTCACCAGTTGCACTCAGGGGGGACCAGCTTGTTCAGCTCTTCCAGAGACTTTTCCGAGCGATACTCCTTTTGAACAAGAAAGGAGAAGAAAGACAGGTTACGTGAGTGACCTGCTCATGGCACAGCCTCGGCTGTGGAGCAGAACCCTGGCTGACGTACCTGGATGAAGGCCACGGTGACCACGATGAGCACTGCCTGTGGACAGAGGGGTGTTAGAGATATGGGCACGCTGGCTCTGGGAAGCAAAGGGTTGGGTTACAGGAGATGTGCCACCTACCACGGTGATGCTTGCTGCGTCCTCATATTCTTTAGTGATGACACTTACTAACGCAGAAGCCAGAAGCAAGAGAATGAGGGGATTTTTAAACTGGGAAAAGAGACAAAAATTATGGTATAAAGTTAAACATGGTCTGAGCTGGTCTCAGGAAGGAGGTACTCCTTTGCTGTAGGGACTTTGCTGCCCAGACAGAGCAGGTGCAGTGCCCATGGCCAGACTACGTGGGACAGCCAGCATCAGGGACTGCAGGGCAAGGCTGAGTCTCTCACCAAGCCCCCAAAATTTCCTATCTTTCCCCCAAGCTGCATAGGCAAGGCTTGTCTATGCAGACATATAGCGGAGGTCTGACTGTAAAATCTCCTTAGAGTCATGACAGGTGCAGACAAAACCTTTTATTGTCTTTTTAGAATTTGAAACCAGAAATCCTCTCTCTCTTTTTTCCCTTCTTTTTAATCTGCTAAGCTCTGCCCTGGTCCCAGGCACCAGTGCTGTACCAGTCAGGTGCTGCAGTCCCAAAATCATGGGAAACATCACCAAAATCAGCAGCAGCTTGTGAAAATCACATGCTTTGGGACAGTTCCTTACTTTTTCCTTCCTGCTTTTAAACATGGATTTTAAGGACCTTGCTCATACTTGAGAAAATCTCAGCTCTATTTAGCTAATGTAGGAATTGGTGGAAGTGAATCAAGTGAAGAGTCTGTTTGGTGTCCTCACAGGAGAAATAACTTTTTAAAGTATTCAAGGAAGAGTAAAAAAAAACCCCTCCTAACACTTCACTGTTTTTGAAAATTAAAAAATCCTTGAAGATTTAGTGATGCTTACATCAAAGAGCTAAAAGAGTATTATTTGCATTAAAAAAAAAAAAGATAATCCATGAAATAAAAATAAAGTCTTTCAAAGAAAGGAAAATCTTCATTATCCAGCTAAAATAAAACCAAAGCAAGAAGAAAAAAAAAAAGTCATTCAGATTGCTGGCTCAAAACACACAAAAATAAATAAAACCACTCTTCCTGTTTGGTTAAAAGCTTTAAAAGGGAGGTGAATGATACATTAATTACTGATGAGAGTTGTTAATAAAAGCAAGACTCAAAAATAATTCAGCTGGGGAAAAACAGGACAGCACATCCCACCTTCTGCCAGGCTTCTTGGGTGCAGCTGGACTGAAGGGCACCAGTGACTGCCAGCATAACCGAAATCACAGCTATGGATAGTTTTCCCAAACCTTTCATGATTTTATCACTTGCCTTAAAGGGAATAAATGTGCTCCAGAAACCAGGTCATGGAGCTATAGCTTTTGATTTGCAGGCTGCATAGAGATAAAAAGGTTTATTTTTATTTTAAGATGTTATCTCCACTTTAAATGAACCCACATCTGCATCTCACAATGGCTTTCCTGTGGGAACAGACAGTTTCAGTATCCGGGGCACATCCTGTCCCAAGGCTGAATCCAGGGAAGTCGAAACCCTGAATATTTCAACATACAGACACTCTCGGGACACCTTAGCCAGGGAAAATGAGAGTCTGTGCTGAAAACCCTTACCTGGTCTAGGTATTTCTTCCATATGGGCTCTGTGTTATCTACTGAAAATTCATTCCAGCCATGTTTCAACCGGCGCTGTAGCACGGAAGTCTCCGAGAGTCCAGTGTGTAAATCAACCTATCAGGAAATCAAAGCAAAACAACATTACACATTGTAGGATAGTCATAGAAAAATGTGTAATGTCAATCTCATTATGTTAAGAAACTGTCAGTAAACTAGGCACAACGCTCATGGTTCGGTGTCACAAAGTCCTGCCACTGCTCTTTGAGTAGTGTGCAGCTCCACACTGAAAACAAACAAACTACAAACTGTTTTTCTGCTTAGGTACTTTTTTTTTTTTTTTTTTGTTTTTTAATTTTTTAAATAATAATTATAAGACTTGACCATCAAATCTCACAGGAACTCATAAAACAAGCACAAGTTAATTTAAAAAACAAAACAAAACAAAACGATTTCCACAGGTGAGAAATTATACAAGAGATGACAAATTAGAAAACCACACTGCAGCAGCGGTGCCCGTGGTTTGCTCCAGGCAGGGGATGGCAGCTGGGCAGGACAGGACACAGAGCCAGGCTGTGAGGGAGCCCCTGAGAAGTCACCCAGGATGCTAAAACCACATGAGGACTTTTGCCTCTGAAATGAAACTTGCCACAAAAAGCAGGGGAAAAGGGCTGTGTGCATTCGCACAATGTTTCCTAAGCTGCTGAGGATAATTTGGGTCAATAGGTGTGCAGCCTGCAGTCTGTGATGCTGTTTTCACAAGCACAGTTAAAACACTTACATTTAAGGCTTTTGCCAAGTCTTCTTTATGGCATTTACATGCATCTTTTGGGGGTAGAACTGTCACCTCCTTCTCCTGCTCAATGACTTTCAGCTCACATTCCTCCTGGCTCTGCAGAAAGGAGATAAAGTGCTCATTAGGCAAGAACCCCATTAACAGAAGCTGTTCAGCATCGCTTCACCTCTTCCCCCTAAACCCATTCCCTTATCTCATCAGCCCTATGGCTCCACAGTTAGCTAAAACACTTCCCACATCGCAGTGCTCTATAATACTCACTAATTAATACTCAAAGCCAGTTGCACCTCCTTATGCCCAGCAGCGAGGAGCTCAGACACCTCCCCGTGACCCCTCCAAGGATGGCTGGTGGCTGGGAGAAGCTGGTCCTGTGCAGGCAGGAGGTGTTGGCACAATCCTCCAAGCAGGAACCCCTTCATTTGGGTGATGATAGAGCAGAGAATTTGCTGTGCTACCCACAGAATGTCTGATGATGCTATTGTGTCCAATACTGTTTAATAATTAGGCTAAATACTGACACTTTTGCTCACCCCTGCATACGTCCAAACAGTCAGTGACAACTGAAGGAGATCAGTGTAACCCCCCCAGCCCTGCAGCATCCCAAGCAGCCTTCATGCCCCCTCCCACACCAACACCTCTGGTCATCTTACATCCACATTTCCCAGCAGAATAGACCAGGGATGTGCTCTGGCCCTTCACTGGCATGTGCAGCTCCTCACAACAAGCTGACAGGGATGCTGGCAGCACACTTCACCCCCCCTACAAGTTCCCTTCCCCACCACTGTCCCCAGCTCATCTCCCTTGAGATCTCCCCCAGCTGCTCAGCAGAAGAGGGAAGGTAAAAAATGGGTTCAGCTGAGTGTTTTTCTGAGCCTTTACAATGATTTGGATGGTGCCTTGGTTGAAAGCCTGAGCCTGAACCTTTTTTTTTTGTTGCTATCAGCTAGTGGAAAGCAATGCGATTAGGAGCTGGATTACCCAAAAGACAAACACACAGCAGCACCACGGGCAGGAAAGCATGCAGGGCTCTGCTGTTTGCAGGGATCCTGCCCAAGATTAGCATTTTTCCATGCCAACGTCTTCCAGCCCACTGCATGCTTGATGCTCAGAGCAAGGAAAAAAACATTTTCCCTTGCTAAAAACAAACTTGTCAGAAGGAAAAATCAATGGTAAACATGAACTAGAAAAACTCTCTGCTCCAACAGGAGGAAGCAAATCCCCTGTTGAGGCTGGGCAGGGGATGCTCACTCACACAAAGCTCCTTTCCCACCTATGCAGCCATTTTCCATCTCCTAGCAGGAAAAACCCCCTTAAATCTCTTCTTTTTCATGATAAAAAAGACATAAACTGGGGCATTTGCTGAGCTCCTGTTGCTCTTCCCTCAAATGCAGCAATCCTGGATGCTGTGGGTGCAGGAGGCTGGGTGCTGTGAGGGTGAGTGTGGTGCTGAGGACCCTGGCAGGGGATGCTCAGCCCATGGAAAAAATTCAGCACCCAGGCAGTTTTGGGGTGGAAATGCTCAGGCTCAGTTGCTCAGCAGCACCTCAGCAAGGGCTTAGAGTATGTCAGAGATGCCTGAAGCGGTATTTGAGGAATTAGCCCTTTTATGAATACTCAGGAGGTCTCCAGGAACATCCAGCATTCTGCAGTCCAAAGCCTGAGGTAGATGCAGAAAATCTCTCTTCCCTATGTTGCAGCACTCCTGTTATTGCTGTTTAAGCAGTTTCTACAGGCTCCTCAGTGCTGGCAATGGCATGAACAGGTACCACTATGTCCTAGGAGGTTGTATTTTAATTAGAGGAGAAGGAGGTGGAAAGAGACACGGGCAAAGGTGCAACATGCCTGCAGTCACACGAAGCTGCTAGGAGAAGCCAGACCTGCCAGCTCCCCACTCTATCGCTGCTATTTACCCTCGGAAAGGCGTGGAGGAAATGAATGACAAGAGCACACAGTGTGCGGCCGTGAATCAATAGCCAGGCCAGCAGTGCCGTGCTCCTTGCAGCCGGGGCTGCTCTGCAAGGAACACTTTTCCTGTGAGCTGATTTCTATTGATCAGCTTGTGCCTGACAGTGGTTTGCTTGGGATGAGTGTGGCACAGCTTCTCCTCCCAGAGCAGCCCCAGCGATGCCCAGCTTGGGAACATTTCAAGTATCGCTTTCTTTGCTGTCTACCTTTTAAACCAGATGTGGGCTGTCAACATTAGCAATGCACACTTTTAACTTTTATCCCTTATACATAATTCAAGTACAAAAGCGTGATGCCATGCAGCAGGGCAGCAAGAAAGAGAAATTACAATTTATACCCTGCTCGGTAGGCTCAGGAGATGCTGGGGACCTGGAGAGGCCCAATCCGTGCAGCAGCCCACCCCATGCTGCTGCTGCCCACACCGTGCATCCCCAGCCCCCAAATGATCCATGGATTGTCACACCGAGCAGCTGTGCCGACAGGGAGAATGCGCAGGGAGCACGAAACCCTCCTTGTGTGCTCTGGCAAGCGGCCCAGAAGAGCAGTTCTTGGGATTTCCACTCCCCCAGCTCTGCATTTCCTGAGCTTTTGGATATTTCTGCCCCCCAACCCCCCCTCATCTTAGGTTACTTTGGACCAGCTAGTGTATCATAATCCGGTCAAAAAGTGGGCTGGGTTATTTAGTCTGACAAGGAGCCCTTTAAAACCTTAAACAGAAACCTTCTTCTTGTCTATTCTTCATGCCTGATGAAAAAAAATAGCGGCCTAATCCCTCAGAAGCCCTTCAGGCTGCTTTTCGGGCACATGTGGCAGCTGGTGGCCTGGGGAGCTGCATTTCGGGGGCACAGGAACTCCCCTGCAGCAAACCCCAGCCCCCCGAGCAAGGGGCTGCCTCACTGGGCTTCCTTATCAGAGCCACCAGGTCCCAAAAGGAACAAAAATCCAGATTTAAGGCAGCTTTGGTGCATAAGGTGTCCTGGGAGGGAGCTGCTGCAGCCCCAAAACCCTGGGGGAGCTGGAGGGAAGGAGTTAACTCCTCACTCACTGGATGCTTTGCAGAATACAAAAATTGGGCTTGACACCTCTGAGGGTTTGAAAGCATGTGCATAAGGAAAAGCCATACCACTGCTTTCAGAAGCAGTCCCATGGGTTCTCTTTCTTTACCTGGAAGGTGAGTGGTACTATTTAGCTTTATTTTGAGGGCATATATTAAATTAAGTACCTGCGCGGTAGGGAAAATATTCTGGTGAGGAGGCTCTGCAACTCTGGAAAGATAATAGGAACAGAGCCTGTGATACCAGTGCTCCCTGCCATGGCTACTGAGTCTCAAGTGGATTAAGTGCTATGGGAGAAAGGACAAAAAGGGTTTTGGTGATGCGATGTGCCTGGGGCAGGAGCCAGCTCTTTCTAAACCTAAGCGAAGAGCCCCTAACCACAGAAGGTGCCCAGTGAACTCGCAGAAGATCCTGGCGGGGAGCTCCTCTTCTCTCCTGGTACCCTCTGAGACCATAAGGGTGTTCCCACCTTGCCCTAGGCTTCAGCTCTTTGGGGATGAAGGAACCAGTGACCAGATCTGGGCTCGGATGTTCTTCAGGTTTCTGCAGGAAAAACAGGGTTCTCTTAAACTGAAAGCCAGCACCACAAACTCCCTGTGATTCTGAATGTGCTGCTGTAGACAGAGAACTGAAACTTTATGCATCGGAGTCTCCACACCAGCTGAATTTGTGCTTTGATATGGAAGTTAACTGTTCTGCCACCTCCAGATAATGCCATCGGCAGAGCCCAGGGGCTGCCCATCACCTTGCAGCCACCAGCGCTGAGGTTTCTCCTTCACTCACTGCAGTCCATGTGTTTATGCAGCCAGTGTATTTATCCTGCTTGAGACTCATCGCATCACCTGGACTCATGTCTTTATGTCCCAGGACAACTTTTTTGACCTGAACACTTATGAACTATAAAACTGAAAGTGTTCTGTGACTATTTTCAAATAAAGAACCAAAATATCATCCTTAGAGGAGACACGAGTCATTTACCAGACTAAATCACAGTCTGGGAATATGTTCTTGATTTATTAAGTTGTTTAAGGTGTAGCAGTTACTGAGGTTAATAATAACAGTAGCAAAATGCAAAGAACTTTCTTTGTAAACTTTATATAGAATAAACTGGAAACTCCTTTCCAGAGTGCAATAACTTTGCTATTCATTGCTCCTGCCCCAGTGCAACAGCTTCCCAGCAGTCACCCCATGGACTGGCTTGGACATTGTTTGGATTTATTTAAGTCTCACTGTGATGGCATTGTAAAAAGTTTTTCTGGTGGGCATCTAAATGATAGGAACATCCATGTGAGCTTTGGAATCAGATTATTCCTGACACCCTCGAGTCTCTGCAGACCTGCTCTGAAGTCACTCCATCACTGTGCTCACCCATAATGGGTTCTCCCAGGACTTGCCTGGAAGTTGCTTCCCCACTGCATTTGCACGTTGCTGCCTACTTCCTATGCCTGCAGCCAAAAGGCCAACCATTTCCCCGTGACGTTACATAAGTATGACGCTGCACGGACTACAGCTCAAATTCAGGCAGGGTGTACGTTTGTCAGTAAATATGTATCATTATTTATTTTGGCACGACGGAGAAGTTACTGCCAAAGAATAAGCCAGCCTAATTGCCGGTGGCATCCTGACTACATAGGATTGGAAACCTCAGCTTCCTATTGAAGTGAGACTGCAGAAACTTGTAATCTCAGCGGCACCTTTCTCTCCTTGGGGTTTTGAGCTGTGTTTAAGTGGCACAGAGCAAGCATCACACAGTGCACTGCATGGGGTAAGAGCTCAGTGTCTTTCTTTCTTCTCTCTGTCACCCTGACCAAGTCCCTGCTGGAAAGACAAGACTCAGAAATGATCAGAGGATTAGCTGAAATGACATCTGACAAAGGCTTCAGTCAGAAAGGAACATAAGCATCTTGAAATGTATGGATGGTGTTGTGGGGACAGGACTAAAGGACATCCCTAGTTGCTGAAAGAATTAGATCAGGTTCACATGGGAGAGCACCCGATCTGTCTGTTGTGTGGGAGAAAAATGGGTCTTGAGCAATGGTAATCCCTGGGCCGAGCAAACACGTGGTGGTAAAATAATCCCAGCCTGTGAGTTTCAGTGGAGAGAAAGCAACAAGAGTAACAAACGTGACTCCCAAACAACCACCAGCCACTCTCTGACCCATCTGTGAGGGTACCAAGGAGCAGTAGTGAAGGAAAAAAATCAATGTTCATAGATCAACATTTTTCAGGAAAAGAAAGCATTATATCAGAGTTATGAGCAGAGCCGCCCAGCTCATCTCGGCCACTCATTAGCAGGCAGGGTGCACAGACAGCCCGAGGGGTCAGCCCGGCTGTCCCAGCCCATCTGCTGCGGCCTGAGCTGCGCGCCCTGCCCGTAGCACGAGTATCCTCATCTCATCCCACTGCCTGGTAAATATCAGCACCCTCATCCCGCTTACAGGAACGACTCAGCTTGCAGGACACAGGACATGTCCACAGCAACACCACATTAGCAGCTGGACAAAGCAGACCAGCAGGCAAAGGTAACAGATTCAACCCCAGTCCCACAAATTATTTTTGACAGGTCCAGACAAGGGACATAAGCAATCCTCACCTCCTCTTCCGGCTCGGCGCTTCCCAAGGGCTGATATTTCTGCGTGAAGCGGATGAGAGACCTTTTCTGGAAGAGTTTGGCGAAGCCTCCCTCGACCATCTTTGCCGGGGCGGTGTGAAGCGCCCCGGGGGCCGCGGTGCCGCTGCCACCCGCTGCAGCAGGGCTCGAATTCCCCTGCAGGCGCGGGGCTATGGTTACGGGAGGGGAGAGGCTGGGTTACCTGCCGCCAAGTCACGCCTTTGGCTGCAGGTGCCAGAAGGAGCCTGCGCACCTTTCACCCATAAAACCCTGCCAGGGGAAACCTGTGAGCATTTAAGACCCATATGGGAGCGCAGGACGTGCAGGTACAGCACCCAAAGAGCACCTCCAGGGCTGTGGTTTCCTCTGCCTGATGAACAAATGCAGCAGGAGGAGCATCGCCAGGTGCTGCGTATTGGGCAGGCAGGGAGGTTGTTACACCAAGGCCACCATGCATCACACGCTGCACTGAGCCTGCTTGTAAACTTCTAGGCTGGGGAAATCCTGTCTGAGAAGTGCTCTGGTCAGCATAATGCCGGCACTTAGAGCTGAATGCACCAGGAGAGGGCATAAATGCATAACGAGTGTGTAATGGGAGCCCCCACCCCTCTCAGATGTGAACCCATTGCGAGTTTTTTTTTTTTTTTTTTTAAAAAAAAAAAGCAACAGGCTTTTGTTTGCCAGAGGGAAATGTTTTCACAGTGGATCTTGACATGTGGGTAAAGTTAATTGCTTGTGTCCTTTTTGAAGATTTATAGCCATCTGTCAGGGAGCATCGTGCCCTGGTCTGCACCAGGAAAACTATGGGCTCCCTCAGGCAGCATGGCCACAGGATTCACTTAGGCTTAAATTGTCCCTGTGGTGTAAACTGCATTCAGGGAATAAGTGTCATTTCCAGACAAAGAAAAAAAAAAGTGCAAGTTCCTGTAGAAGAATAGTTTTCTCCCAGGACCTTCAGGTGACACCTTCCTGGCTCTGGGGCAGCAGAGATGGTGACACCCAGACTGTGATGGGGCCAAGACCCCAACTCTCACCAGTGTGACAGCTCGTGGTGCCCCATAGCTGTCTTAATTCAAACTGATGCCTTCCCACAAAGCATTTCAGTTTTCTTATTTGCACCTCCCATGTCTCGGTTCTAGCAAAAAATGAGGAGCCCCAGGGGACACCCCACCAGCACGATGTGGTGTCAGCCACGGATCGCGCATGTCCCACCACGCCATGCCCTACTGAGGCAATCTGGAGGGAGGATTTATTCCCAAAGGCTGAGGGGAAGGCAAAGCAATTGGGAAACACCCTGCAAGCAGCTGACCTCTTGTAAAACACGGCTGGGACTTCCTACCTCCCTCGGCTCCTGATTGAGAAATGCTTTTCTTAATGACCCAGAGCAGATGCGTCAGGCAGATGAAGGAAGTTCCCGAATCAGTGCAACAAGGCTCCTTCCCATGGGAAAACGTCCAGGATCACGCTTCGTGCTGATTTTCAGGCTGCTCACATCCTGGCCTTGCCCAGGGTTTTAGCTTATGCAGGGCTTGAAGGCAACGTGGGCTCCCAAAGGCACCAGGTTCAAACCTTCCTGAAATCTATGGGAATTGTGTGAGAAAACATCCTGGAGCTCAGTGTGCTTTGATCTGTTCCCTCCTTCTGAGGCTTTTGTAAGGAGCAGGAGGGCAGGCAGCTGCTGTTGTAGTCGCAATGGAGCACACACTTCTGGTCACCTCAGCGTGCTCGGCATGGTCACAGCCTGGGGCCTTACTGAATCGCTCCTCGTGGCTCTGATAGCAAAGCAGCAAAACCATTTTCCCCCTCTCAAGGCTGGCAAGAAGATTTGCCAGTGTTTGTCCTTGCCTTTCTCATCCCAAGGCCTCACCATCACCCATGCAAACAGCACACAAGAGGAGCTCACAGTGCTGCTGGTGCTGTACGATACTGAGCACAGTGCTCATTAGCCTGGCACTGCTGACAGCGCAGCTAATTGAGCAACAGGCCTGTGCTGTCGGTTTCCGTATTTAACCTCCCCCTCTTGGCCAAAAGCTGCTGCTGGTGGAAACACAGGGCGCTGGGCATTGCATAAACAACCTGGAGGAGAGCAGAACCCAGGGTATACGTGAGGAGGACGGAGGCCAACGTGCCTTGGTCAGCGTGGAGGCACCCACTGGGTGCTGGGCCTGCAGCCCCACGCCCCTCAGGGACCCGCCAAGACAAGCAGGGTATGGAAAGGAGCAGGACGTGGTGAGAGTAATGTGCCACAGTCATCGTGTGTCATGAGCTGCTGTCCAGCAGGTCTGTGGATCACGAGCGGGTCATTCGGGCTCAGGACCATGCCCACGTCTGTCACCTTTATGTTCATTCAGTCCTGAAACATAAGGTTGCGTTTTAGCACCAATGACAGTGAATAAACGCAGAAAGAAAATGTAGTTATTGCTGAATATTAACCATGCATTCTGCCAAATTGCTGAATGAAGCTTCATTTTCTTGCTGCTTTTGAGTGTTAGGAAATCTAATGGAAAATCCACGTGTTGTGCTAGCTGATGGCTCAGAAAATGCTGGGAATAAACTGAATCAGGACCATAATGTAAAGAAAACAACACTAATACAAGTTGTATTTCTTCATTCTGGTCACATATAATTTTCACACTATGAAATAATAACACATAATTTTCATACTATAATGAAATAATAATACTTAAAAAACACACACACACAGCAATTATGCTACCTTTAAAGTGTTTCCTATTTAATTGAGTAATAAAGCTGGTCAGACTCCAGTTCCAAACAGGCTATTTAGAAAACCTTTATTTATTTATTTATTTTAAAAATAGATAGTATCTGTTATGGATTGGTTTTCATATCCTGATATGCAGGACCACTTCCCCCTCCTGGGCCTGGCACCTCGGAGGCTTGATTTAGAGGAAGGTGTGTGAGCAGAGCAGCCTAAGCTAAGGCTGGGAAATAGTGTCACAGAGAGTTGCTTCGTTCCCAGAGGCTTCATGGAGCACGATCCCTGAGGTGCACAGGTGGCTCAGTCTCCTTCACCTTCTTCCCTCGCCATAAGCAGGGCTGGACACACTTCTGCTCCTCTTGTGCCACCTTGAGGGAAAAACCCTCTCGTGCATGGGTTGGATTTACTGAGTTTGCTGCTACCCAGATGTCCAAATGTTCTGCTTTCAGGTCAGGTTTTTCCCATGCCCCTGTACAGAATAACCACTTCTCCTGGTGGGAACGCAGACCTGCCTAAAAGGGGACTTCTTGGCAGAGCCTTCAAATGAAAAATCTCTTTTGCTGAGAAAAAGACAGCATTGTGTTGTGCTGTGTTTCACAGTCTGTGCAGCAAGGGGTGGTAGAGAATAGGAATATTTCTGACTTGAAAACTCACAGCCTGTTATAAAAGCAAAAAAAAAAACCTGAGCCACAGATGCTTTTTTTTTTTTTTTTTTTTTTTTTTGTTATTAATAAAAGCCAGATAAAATCCTTTCTTCATTATTAGTCTGTCCCTAGGCCTGTCACCAGGAAGAGAGGGGCAGATTTAGTTCACTCTCTTGGTTTCTGTTTGCACAGCCTCTGCTGCTTAGGTTGCGAGACTCACCTGGTGGGGTGGTTCAGGCTGGGTGCAACAAACCCCATCATTCCTGTCCTCATCATGGCAACTGTCAAAAAGCCTTGTTTGTATTGCACAGGTTCTCCCCCGGTTCTTGCTACTTTCTACAAGGCTAACCACAAGGAGAAAATCATGTGAAGAAATAGGACTTAACCAGAAAAAGGTGTCTTTTAATCTTGAATATAAATGATACTAAAATATGCTTTTCAGTTTCTGTCATGTTATACTGTCAGTCCAGCAAAAATGTCTCTTGTGTGGTTAGAAAAACTCAAATCATTTTTAAAATGAGAAATGCTTCACAAGCACATCTTCAGGATGGTCTCTGCCTTTAGGGAAATGAAAGGCAGTATTTGATCTGCTGTGCCTCTTTTGTTCTTGCACAGTTTGCCATGGCAATTGATGCTCACCTGACAGCACCGCCAGAGAAAAGTCCAGCCTGAGTACACAGTGTGAGGTGGAAGAGTAAAAAACACCCTACATGAACCCATCCCCGCTGTGTGCCACATCTCCAAAGACTCCTGTGGATTGTCTCAACCTTGTAGACTTCTTCACTTTACATGAAACTATGGAACAGCTTCCTGAAGGTGACCAACCACTTCTGCACCATAAAGTTTAATTGAATTCTGAACTAGGTATGTCAAAATATTAGCTTTTTTTTTTTTTTTTTTTTTTTTTTAATAATTTTTAATTATTCTCATATTTACTGCTTCTGCAGATTGCTGACCTAGTGATGCACATTGCAGTTTTAATGCAGACCCCTAACATTGTGAAGATCTATTGTAATGTTTGTCCTTCTGTTGATTCCAGCTGCTGGGCTCTTGGATGCACTGATAGCACTTTGGTGTGATGTGCAGATGATGCCTTAAATCACATTATATTTTCCACAAAGCCTGTTAGCCAGCTGCATCAGCAAAATATATTTGCTAGCATTAACATGGGTGAAATTAAAATATAATTTTGTGACACAGCTCCTTCTCTTAAAAGTTTAGGACTCTCCTGAAGTCCCAGGAGAGGGACTTCTCTTGAGAGACACACTGTGACTAAGCCTTCACAGCAGGAAACAGGAGGCCTGTATACCCATCTCGTAATCTCCCCATCCAAAAGACCAGATTACCATTACCACAATAAATTCAAGTGATCCCAAGGATTGCTGCCATACTGAAGAGCTGACATCTAGTGCTAGATGGCCTCTTCTCAAAAGCCACAGAAAATATTTTTTAAGCAATGAAACCCGCTGTTCTTCTCTCTTTGGCAAAATTACAGGCAGTTTCTCTCCCTGTGGCTTCTCAGCTATGGTTTCGGGGCAGAAGGGACGTGACGCAGAGGCACTGCTGCCTACTCCAGCCCAGCAGGTAGAGCAAGAAGGGTATGGGTGGAGCTGGTGGGATGGTGAAGTCCTGCCTGTTCCTGGAAATGCAGTGCTCAGCAGCACAGCCGACCAGCACCAGGCTGCTCTTACAGCACTCATTTTCTGCAGTGGGTACCAGCCCAGCACTGGACTTTGACTTGGTTTGTTTTTCTACCCTTTGAGGAAGCCTCAGCCATCCACAAAGCTGCCTGAGCAGCTGCTTGTGCAGTGCAAACCGCCTGAGTTGACAGCCCAAGGCCATCCGGCAGCGAGCAACATCTCTGAATCAACACAGATGTAGCTGGGCTAAATGCCCAGTCAAATAAAAAGGTCACCTTTTATCTAGGTCATCATCCCTGTTCTCCTCGCCGCACTTTCAGCTCACCTTCTGGCTGAAATGAAGGCTTCAAGAACCAAATGAGCTTCTGACCCACAAGGGTGGTCCTCCTGAAAGGGGACACTGGTGGTGGAGGATGTGTTTTGGGGTCTGTGGTCTTCCTTCCGCTGGTCAACTCACTTTTGTCTTCTCATGCCTGTGTTTTCTCAGCTTACCTAACACCTAAAATATACAATATTTGTCTTTTTTTTTTTTTCTCCCCAGAATTTAAAGCCAAACATCCGTCAAGAACATACAACTGAAACTAGGCAGAGCTGAAAAATATACAGGTCACTTTTTTATTGAGCACCAAAGTGGCAGAACCCGCACACACCCAGCAGCAGATGCACAAACCAGGAAAGGTTTGCCTGGGTCTGGCACAGATCCTCAGCTGCCACAAGGCAGAGCAGCTCCATCAACACCAGCAGCACTTGAGGATCCAGCAGGCCACAAGCATTGCTAGCACACAGTGATACTTGTAAAGTTGATTATAGCACCAAACATACTTTAAAGTGTACGTGGGGACATGAAAAACAAGCTACATTAGCGATTTCCTATTGTGCTTCATGAAAACGTTGTAAAGCCATTTGTCTTTGGAGAGAAGATAAGGTGAGGACAACTTATTTGGTCTGCGTTTTCTTTTCAACGTGTGATGGATGATGGTGTTGAAAACACAGCATTTATACAAGCTGCTTCTGTGGCTTTTGTTTCAGAGTTTGACAACCGATAACTTAAAAAAGAATTAACTTGAAAAAGCAAATATAATAGCACCATGAGGAAGGGTGATGTGTTTGATAACACCCTTTAAACAGAAAACCATTAACAAATTATTAATTTGTAATTTTTCTTTTGTTAAAATGCCTTTTGCAATTAGAAAATATCTTCACCAACCCACCAGGCAAGGTGGTCAGGTAAGTGCTCTCTCCAGCTACCAAAAAGCAACTGCTGCAGTGAATGTAACAGCTAACATTAAGTACAGCTTTGGATAAAATTACAAAAATAGATCTGTTGGAATACAGAGTTGCATTTAATTCCTAGAACTTGGAGCAAAGGCACATAGAATTGAATGCAGTTCAACAAATTAAGAGATTTAGGAACATGTGGAGCCCTTCATCTGTTCCTTTGCTCCATAAAGCAGCGAGGAGCATATCTGTTTATGAAAGGAAACGGAGTGGTTTGGCATCTCTCATCTCTCCAGCTGCAAATGTCATATGCAAAGTATCAAGTGTTTTATAAGCGTCTGAGCTTTGGCTTAAACCATTGGTGAATGGAAAGAAAAACCTCTTAGTTGGTGGGTGGAAGCAAGCACTTGTGTTTGTGAATTGGGTATTTATAAACACTGCTACTATTCTGCATATCAAAATGCTAATTTTATGCATGCAGATGGGGACATGTACTAAACAAGGAAGCCAAAATATCTTCTTTTGCCTAGTAATTGACAGATTTGTCAGAATGAAATGGAACCGTCCCTTTAGGAGCTGCCATAGAAAAAGAAGACATTAGCAGAAAATGTGTTTTCCATTTCCTACTGCTAAGCAGCTAAAAGAAGCTGTAAAGGCCAAAACACAAATAATGTGACCTTAAGGATTTATGGAGTCAGCATAAAGGTACAGACCTTCTAGAGAGAAGTTGCCCATCTGCCAACCAGTCCTTCTAATCACACATTTATCCTGTTTTTGCTTTTCTAATATGTGCACAAAATAACCAGACTTCAACCCTACTGCTGATGTTTTGCAGGTACAAAAATATATAAAACTTGTGAGCACAAAAGGCTGTCATGCATGTTTCTCTAACTACTTAGATATTGCAGAAAAATCTATTGATCATTAGCTCTTAGTCTGCAGCTCATCAGACTGAGACATTTAAGGAGCATTAATAATTAAACTTTTTTTTTTTTTTTTTTTCCTCCTACCACCTCAAATTTTTAAGATTTCAGGCTTAGGGTTGTAGACTAGGTATGAAACCTGGTGAACCCCAGCTATAAACAGGAAAAAAAGAAACCTGCAGGTTTCTTCAAGCTTGATGCTTATGAGAAGACTTTTGTGAAGTAATTGCTTGAAATAGGCAGGGACTGGATTTGACCCAGAGAGCTCCTTTAGTCTTAGTCTTGATTATTTTCACACAACTTAAATATAATATTTTGGTATTATTCTGACTGCATTTCATTCTTATACTACTGAGTTATGTTCCTGGTACTGAAATCTGAATCAGTCCCCTAAGATGCACATAGAGAGCAGGCTCTGTGCCAGCTCTCTCTGCCCAGATAAGGGCACTGCAGCTTGCAGGGATCCACTCGGTGATATTTACATTTTGTCAGTAGAAAGGCAGCTCATAAATGGTGTGGTTTCTTTCAGGGAATCACATTCATCCCCAAAATGATAGGCTTATAATCCAGACTCCTCCTGATTGTGGAAAATCAGTGTTTTTTTTGTTGTTGTTGTTGTTTTTTTGTTTTAAATCGTTGATAGGCAGGGATTGGGGCAATGCCGGAGACATGCTCATGTAGACTTGGGACTAGAATTCTTCCAAAAGAGAAAACTGTTGAGTAAATCATTCCTTGAAAGCTGCTTAACAGAGCGGTCCAGCTGGGTGAAAAAAATCAAACAAAGAAAAAAAAAAAAAGGAATTAAAATATTTATCCTCCCTGTGATGTTTATACAGAGCTTGTCCTTACGTAGTCATGGAATCTTAACCGTCAGCCTGACGTAGGTACATAAAAGACACACTTAACTGCTTTGTTTTCCTAACTGCTAGTTAAGCACAGGTTAGTTTTAAAGTGAAGCTAAAAGTGTTGAGAATACCATCTTGGAACAGAATCTTTGGTATAATAAATATTTTCACTCTTCCCTAATTCAAATCCTGATGAAAGTCAAGGAGCTCTTTCAGTTGGCTTTGGTCTGGCCAGACAAGTACATTACTGAGTGGGCCACATTCTTCAGGACAAGTGTACATGCACTAAAATTTACACCACAAAGTCAGACATATGCCTACTATGACCCTAACTGCAATCCAACCTTTTACTTTGTCTTGCAGGAGCAGTCACACCTGTTGTAGAAGCCCCTAAATAAAAAATTTAAAGTCCTAAAGCTCACAAAGTTTCATAGCATTTTTCACCTTGAAAATCACTTCATCCTCTAAATACCTAGAAAAAGCAAAGGCTTTTAAGAAACAACAGTTCCATCTTGTGGGATTAGAATAAAAAGTGGGAGGGAGAGAGCAAAGTTGGGAAAGACATCAGCTTTTCCGGGGACATTTTGCAGAGCTCTGTCTGCAATGCCACAGGTTCTCAGGATAATTCTACAGCACCATCTGTCTGAAGAGCTGTTTCAGCTCTATTCTTAGAGCCTGAGGTATGCATCTGTGCACAGTTTTAAGGTGCTGTCGTTATGCTGGTGTTTTGATGAGAGGTAATTTCAGCCTCAAACAACCATTTCTTTAAATAATTGCATACTAAGCACCGTTTTCACCCAGCTCACCCTTTACTCACAGGACACTTACCCAGGCACACCTTTCATTTTAGCCCAAATGCTTCTGCTGGTTTTTCACGTAGCCGACCATATTGTTGGAATTACTACCTGTAAAACAAATCTCAGCAAGGTTAGATTGCAGATTAGTCTGTGGCAAATATTTTCACAAGGAACTCTAAGCAGAGCAGTTTTATCGGTTTCGTTATTTATCTGTTCTCTGGTAGGGCTGCGATAGTGGGTTGGACGGAAGAAAGGAAAACCTTTCATGGTTTCATCAGCTGAACTGGTCAAACTTGGTTGGTTGCAAGTCTGATGCTATCAAAAGTCTTGTCTAGTTACATCTGAATATCACTTCCAACTTGACCTGGCTGTTGCCCTCTGGGTCCATATACCCCAGTACAAATTCTCAGTAACAGACCCTACTTTTGACTGAGTTCTATGCTCATTTGCAAGAAGTCCTAGGCCATGACCAAAGCTCCAAAAATATACTTTAAAAGAACAAAAGGTTGCTGGATTGGGTGTTTCTCACCCTTGGGTGGGAACCCCTGGCAGAAGGCTGTATCATTCAACACTGTGTGTCACAGCTGGCAATACTGGTTCCCAAGATTCCTGTAGTCAGGGCACTGCAGATCCCAAAATAAGATCTTTTCACCAAGACACAAAGTTAAGACTAAAAAAAAATCTTTCTGCTGTTCAAGGACCTTGATTTCATAAGCTGCAAATTCCCTGTAAGCAACGCAATAGCTATAGGGCTTAATAGCAACAAACACTTCATGCCGACTGCTTACCAAAATACTCCTTGTAGTACTTTTGCCTCAGGTTGCGTCCATCTGAAAATGAAAGTACATAATGAGAACACATCTAGCCAGCCTCCATTCTGTATTAAACTGCAGCTTTCTGTGTACAGCACAGACATAGAAATAATCTCACAAACAATAAAACAGAAGGCCTCTGTACCTGGAATAGCTTAGGCTGCTATAAACCCATTTAGATTATTGAACTACATGGGCACAATTCACTTTCCCTGAGAGTGGTTAACTGATGGCCACTATAATATTATGTCCTTTTCAGTAGCTATGAGTCAGGGAATCACAGACATCCTCAAATGAAAGAAAATTTGAGTAAAATTTGAGACCATCTACCATTGGTCTACAAAGTTTCAGATAGTTTTTTTTTTTTTTTTTTTTTTTTTTAAGTTTACCATTTTGTTACATAAAAATGCTCCTAAAAATAGCTAGTGTCTAAGAACCATACAGTTATACATTACTCTAGGAAAGATACTAAAGATAAAGATACCTAATAATAAAACCTAAGCCCAAACCCCATCTCTTACTGGTGTTTGCTTGACAGAACAAGAGAGGAAGGGAGATTTCCAGTCAACTGACCTGGATTTCCACGGAGCTTGATGCATTGGCCCCTGTTAGGGATTCCTTCAGCCGTGTTGCCAGGGTTGATGATGTGGCATTCATACCCCGTGGGGCAATGCAGAGGCTCATCTCCATCCTCAGTGGTACTGCAGGCCTCAGCTGCAAAAGAAGCCTGAAGGTCATAAGCTGTGGCTTTATCACCCCTGGGTAGACAAAATATGACAACATGGCCACCTTCTTTTGCATCTCTTCCCAGACAGGATTTCAGAGTGCTTCCCAAGCGAGGCTGCCAAGGAGCTAACACCTCTAAAGAAGTCTGGCAGAACAGATGATCATGGTCACACCTGACACAGAACCTTTTTTTTTTTTTTCCCTAATTCAATATGGAGAGCCCAGATCAGCCCGTCTACCTGTACCACCACCCTACCCACAGCCTGTTGGCCAGGGGCTGAAGTGTGGTGAAGACAGACCACTGCTGTCCACCGTGGTAGCCACTGATGGGTGGTCTGCCCACACTACTATTGCCTCCGAGCAGCCAGAAGTCTGCTTGGGGCTGGCTGAGGAATCAGGAAAATGTGAGCAATAAGCTGGCATTTTGCTGCTTTGTTCTTTGCTCCACACCCATCATGGTACTGATGAATTTAAACCTCAGATGTGAGTCAGCGTGGATGGAGTAAGGCAGTGCCACCTCTGCCACCACCAGAGGCCTTAACTGCCTTGACCCTGGATATCTAGCAGGCATGGAGCAGAATAAGAAGGTAAAGCTGGACTTTCAGGTGGTGCTTATGTACACTAAGTGTACAGCCTATGCAGGGACACTCCACCCTTTCATTTGCCAGGATTTTAATTTCAAGAACCTCTGCTGTAATTCCCATCCATCACTGATGGCTCTTACTGCACTAATTATTCCCTCAAGCTGAGATAAAGGTGATAAAATAGTAACACATAATCCAAGAATGACAGGAATGGATGAGGAGGGACCTATTTTATCTTAATTCTACCAAGGCAACTCCAATGAGATGGAGGCAGAATTTCCTCTTGAAGAACTAGGTGTTTCCATCACGGATGGGAATTAAGGTTTGCTGAGTCTGATACCATCTGTGGAAGACCAAAGAGGATAATTTACTGGCACTACCTGTGTCTGACTACAGCTGATCAAAAGCTGGAGTAGCCTTCTGTGATGAAACGAAGAACTTCAGGCATAAATACATTTCAGGATGGGTCACAGAAGAAAATTTCCTGCCTCTCCACTGCCTCCATGTTACATTTTGAGGTATTTGAAAAATGTAATTAAAAGTCTTTTCTCCATGGAATTAATTGAGAAGCCCAATCTCATTAGCAGTCCTCAAGCTTTGATGCTCCCAGCTCCATGTCAGCTTCACTCAACTCTTCAGCGTTTTGCCTGGATTCCTGTTTAAAGCTGTCTTCTTACACAACAGCCAGAGCTGAGTCCCCATCCTAGGGCATCAGTGCAGTGAGGTCACTCCATGTTATAAGACCTCCTGAACCAAGGCTGCACACAGACTGTCAAGCAGCTGGCAGAAAATCCATGTATACTGACAAAGATTTTTTTCTAAAAAACATGCATTTCTACTTATTTCAAGAATGGATAAAAGCACAGTTCCCTGGAGTATTCCTAGTGCTCTGCTGCCTCCCAGCTTTCCCCTATGTGTTGCACTTTGCTCTGGAAGGACAGATCTGATCAAGCTCTCCTAGCACAGGATTTCCAGTTGTACCCATAAAAAAACAACTGATTTACTGCACTAGAAACTAGTCTCTGCACAACACAGTGTTATTTGTGCAGAAACTGCAGACAAATACAAGCAGTCCCAGCATGGCAAAGCCCTGGCAAGCCCTGTATTTGATGAATTTACTGTCTTTTGTATAATTAACCATATCACAGAGAAGACAGTGAAACGTGCCATACCTTGTAAGACTTCCTCTGGGCCATCCAAAAGCCACCCATTTCCTCCCAGCCAGCGGGGTTTAGGCTGAACCAACCAGTCTAAAACTGTAAATGAAATGAGAAATCAGAGTCAAGGTGCAGCAGTCAGAGGACACGTTGTTACAGAAAGATCACAGATATTCTGTAACTGGCAGGATGAGGCTGCCAAAATCCTGAAGGATGGATTTGAGTGGATCCTTCATTCCCATGGCATGGGTCAGGTGAGTTGGTTGCCTGGGCACTGCTAGCACCAATCCAGATTGGGATTATTTATTCATTTATTAAATACATAACCCCAGGAAAAGGGCTGGCCTCAGAAGATCCCTACCATTTGTGCTGGTGGAAATTTTGCAGCTCCAGCTGACCTTAGCTAATTTGTCTCAGCAATCATCCCAAACTCAGCTCCAAGAAATCAGAAGTGTGGAAACAAAGTTTTATCATCAACTCACATCAGCCACACCTCCCACTCACGACCTGATGCACACGGGGACAACTACCACAATTTCTACATGTTTTTGTCCCAGTTTGACTGCTGGGTCCATGCTACCTGGCGGTGGCTGCACGGACTCGAGGCAGGCGTAGATGCACCCATTGTAGCAGCAGCGTTTGTGCCTCTCACACTCAGAATCAGAGCGGCAGCTGGGCACCTCGCAGGCTCGGTCAGGCAAAGTCTGTGGCGGAGGTGGGCAGCGGTCATTCTTCTGGTAGTGGGCACTGTGAGAATGAAGAGGGTACTCATAATCCTTGTAAAGAAAAGAAAAGGAAACAAAGGTTTGGCATAAGGCGAGTACCAACCATCCCATAAGTTGAAATAGAAGAGGGATTTTCAAAGCGGTTCTCAAGTATTCACAAGACAGAACAGTTATATGTTCTGTTTTCCCAGCACCATCTTCAATGTACTGAAGACACAGCTATATAACCATGTTAGCAACTTCTTTGGAAACCTCAAACCATCAAGTTGTTGTGTGGAGTTCACGCTTGTTTTGATGTTACATCCCTAAAGGAACCTGGAACTGTTGTCCCAGGTAGCACCTGTCTCCAGAACAGGTTCTTTCACCCTCCATCACCTCCTACTGGACCAAGACTTTTAAGGGAGAGGTACAAAGTCTTTAAAGATAATCCAAAGATAAATCCTGGGTTGTTAAATTGGAAACCACTTCTGAAACTGGAGATGATCTGGGTGAGAGGTGTGTGGGTGATGTCAGTTTAATCACACAGCAAATGAGGTGGTGTTCGACTACAGAAGAAAGGAGCCCAACTGCTCTGCACAATGAAAGGAAAGGGGGATTTAAAGTGGATTAACAGGCACAGGATTTTACCAGAACCATTTGTAAGAGGCAGCACTCATATTATCTGTGCTGGTGGCATTTTAGCAAGCAGCCAACTCCCTTCATCAGAGGTGAATCACCCCAGCCTGTTTCTTTTTCACCTTTGGCTAAAACACTCATCTCTGGGCTTACACATAGCTCCCCAGAACAGCATAAAGTGCTCACAAGGGGCAAAAATCAGTTCTCAGATTTATTAATAAACACACATTAATACAGCTCTGGTCAAATCAGAAGACAGATTCTGGATTTGCCCTTTTATCATAGATCAAGGCCTAGCCTAAAAGAGGAAGTGAGAGCACTGGCAGGCTGCTTGGTTTAAGAGCCCTATAGATACTTGGCCCCATCACTGCTGTGTTTTGAAATCTGTGACGAACAACTGGGGTTGTTATTCCAAGAAAAAAATGTGGTGAAACTGTCCCTGAGGGGGTCCAGGGAAATTTCACCATCAGGCTATGGAGAAATTTGGGGTGAGACTAACATCCTTCTTTATCCCGATGCTGCTGCATTCTAATTGTTGAAAGCTCCAATGACTTCTGTGGAGCATGCGTGCAAAACATGTGTTGCAAAACAGCATGTCACCACACGTAGTGCCCAAAAACATGTCCTAGGAGAGGTCCCAGGAGGTAGCCTGCACTCAACCCAAATCCATGAGTTGAACACTACCTCAGTAACCTAATACTTCCGCTATGGTTTTGAGCTTGAAAGAATGAGCATTGACTGTTGTTCACATCTAACCTGAGATTGCTTGCCAAAACTTTGGCACTGCTCAGTTGATCTGTAAAGGGGCTCATAGCCCTGGGGACTGACCCCTGGCTTGCTCAGCCTCTGCTGCTACACACCACCGAGCACCAAAAGAAATAATGATTCACATTATTTGTGCTACCAGTGTGAGGAAATTTTGCTTCCATGCTGTCTTAGGATATAATTGTATTGCTAAAGTGGTTGTTTTTGCGTAAGAGCCGATCTCATTTCTTTGGGTGATAGCTAGGGGGAAATGGAGAGCAGCAGTTTCTCAGCTGCCTGCTTTGCAGTCATTGAGTCAGGAGATAATACAAGTACAGAGCAGAGTCAGGATGATTAAAAGTTTTAATTTATACTAAAAGGTGTGCATTATTTAACCAGGTACAGGATTTTCTTTAATGTATGTCTGCATGTAAGAGACAGACTTGCTTAATGTTTCTATAAACAGCTTCCATCCCTGTTCCCAGTATCAACCAGGTCCCACTATCAATTCCTTCTCTTCTGCTTTTGCCTTAGTTTCTTACACACAGTGAATAAGAAACTACTCAAGATTCCTTCCATAAGGTTGTCTTTCTATGTGTGCCGTTTGATCCACAACATAGGTTTGAAAAATACATTCCCTACTTTTCATGATTCTTTCAATGTCAAAGTGTAAAGCAAGGTGCAAGTTAACATGTTAAACTGTTCCTCAAAAAGCTGAAAATGTTCCAGCTTTGAAACAATGTGCTCTTAACCCCAATATACCTAAAATTCAACTTGCTTTTTTGTTGATGGATTTTAAGTAGAGAAATACTCGGACCACATAAGTTGCAAACACTTAACAAGTCTCCATATTTGAGGGAGCATGTTATCTGTGGACTTAAAATATAGGGATCAAAATAACACTGGCAAATAATGAATAAATGGGAAAACAGCAAACAAACGCACACACAGATACTGTGGTGGCTTCGCAAATGATTCAGAAACCAAGAAGCTAAAATTACAATGAACACTCAGCTCAATGAAATGAAATTTCCGTTTGGGAACAATGTAAAGTTTTCAGCCAAATACCTTTGGCCTTCATGACCTTGCTGCCCATTTTCTCTGATCAGCTACTGCTTTTAATCCCTTTCATTCTAAACCTCAGACAGTAAATTACTCTTGTCAATTTTGTCTAAAAATTATTGCCACTGCTTTATGTCTGCTGAAATCTCAGTGGGAAACAGGATTCCCTCAAACCCATATTTTCAATGGTAACTGTGGGATGCAATCTGCCTTTAAACAATCCCAAATCTGTTCCGTTATTTGCACGTGAATCTAGGACCCTGGGCTTGTGCCAAAGCACGGCTCTCTGCTAATTCATATTGTGCTTGGCCATGTCTAAGATCACACATGAGGTTTTTGTCAGCCTCCAGTCACCAGCTCTGGCAGGTGTTTCCAGACAAGGGCCATAAACCCCATTTTCTCTGAAAAAAGACCGGGTGTCTACAGTACTGGAAGAGGGTTGTAAAATAGGGGTGGGCTTAAAAATGCATGATAGCGATAAGAGGACTGGAAAACAGACATGTATGTATGCAGGTTTTAAAGGCTGAGGGATGCTCTGCTTATATGTTACTCTTAGGCACACGTGGGATAGAAGCCTCAACATGAGGTGTGCTAATCTGGTAGACAGAGAGCATATCTCCATGTTGATGTATTACAGCTAGCTGGAGGGTAAATAAATTGTTGGAGGAACATTACAGCAGCTGTAAGGAATTCTTTGTTTCTGGAAATCTTTAGAAGACGACTTTCCCCCCCCCCCCTAAAATGCTTGATGTATACACCGGAATAAATTCAAGACTGCCCCAGGTTTTCCCAGTAGACATGTGGATGTCTTGATAATAAATTGAAGCCCATTCTCAGCCAGCTTCCTCCCTCTCCCCTTTGAGAACAGTCCAGAATGTGCAGAAGGCTGCAGAACAAAGCTGCAGATCACTGAACTTGATGAGGGTCCCTCTGACTGGAAAATACATGGATATGCTAAAAGCTGGCACCCCAGCTCCTTTATCCCAACCTGACTGCCAGATTTTTTCTTGTCATTACATTCCCATCCTCTTTCTCTGCTCTCAATCAGCTCCTCCTTTCCAACCAAAACTCTTCCTCAGAGTCCATAATGAACAACTCCTGGCTGGACCTCAAGCTGATTCCTCATCATAACACCTGCCCATCCATCATTCTGCAGCCATTGGTTGGGTGGATGCATTCTGTGGAGTCAGTTTTGGATTCAGACACCCTAACTCTGTCAGCATCCTGCCCTTTCACCACCTCCTCCCCCTACAGACCTTGCCCAAGGCGTCCTGGATATCTGCTGGAGGTGTCTTTGGCCCTTTATGGCTGCACTCTGCCATGAGCACCTCCATCTGTTATCCCTCTATCCAAGAGCCTCCTAAATCAGCTGTTCCACCCAAAGCCTCTGATTTCCTAACTGTAGGGAACAGGCAACATCTGACAGAAGAGAAAGAATCTCTGATGAGGAAAGGATGCTGCCGAAACAGACTGTTGGTGGAGAAGAGGATGGGGAGAGGATGGCCTCCCTCCTCATGAAGCTCTGAGGTGAAGGAAAAAGAAAGGTGTTTTCTTTTTTCCCCAGATGAAATGTTTCTGTCAGTATGAGCAGCTCTAGCTGAGCATGCCAGATCGGTAGCACCTGGGTTTGTGGCTGCCAGAAAAAACAGCCCTTTGAAGAACTGCAGATTGAAAGAGGATTTGTCCTCAGGGGAGTGGGCTCCATGTCTCTACACAGCACATTATCTGAAGATCAACATGTAAATACATGTTCTGCTCCTGTCCTATCTCTCTGGGACATTTACACTATGATCCTACTGAATCCATACTGAATAGGCTCACATTGAAACACAACAGAAGAACATACTAATAAATACACTTTTCCAATGAGCAAGTTTTCATGAAACGCAGCTCCGCTTCATTTTCTAATTAAAGTGCAAACCTGACACTCTGTCCCAAGGAAGGCTTCAGTGAAGCAGACTTCGGGTCTGAAAATAACAAGTTACCTTTAAAATATTAACACAAATTCTCTGCAAAATTTCAGTGATGAATACACCATATTTAATTTCATTCAGAATGAACAAAAGACCTGTATCACACTTCTAAGTCAGCAGTCACATGAACCAACTGTGACATGAACCCCAGGCATCACTCTAGATGTCATGGGCCAAACCCCATCCATTTAAAATTAAAAGCCCTTGTATAAGGCTGCAGAAAACAGGTGGAGGAATCCCCCTGTGACACCAAGGATCTGTTTATACACATGCAATGGCTGTAAATTGCAATAAAACCTGAGCACAATAAAACAGACTGACTGGGTCATCTCCCCATGGCCATCTCCAGCAGCTGGTGACTTGTTGCTGCTTCACTTTCAACCCCAGTGCTACTGCTCTAGGTACCACAGCAGATTTGGCAATGATGCTGGTGGTGCTCAGTACCCCGCTGGTGAATAGCCACACAGCTCATTTTCCCCTCTGGCACACAGGCACAGCAAGTGCTCCAGCACTCCCATTATCACTAGGAGACAGAGGTATTTACCCAAGGTTACCCCCAAAAGCAGCAAGAAACTGAGCAGGGAACCCTCCTCCCTGCTCTAAGAAGATAATCATATTATTTTCTTTTCACTAAATCTGTTCCCAGCCATGTAGGTTTTGCATTCCCCATTCAGGCTTCCCTTTTTGCCCTATGAAGTTTCTAGGAAAAGCAGTGATGATTGCAGCTCTGATATATTTTCAGCTTGCTTTACGAGTTCCCCATTGCAACAGCTAGGTGGCAAAAGTTTAGTACAGCCTGGGAAACTTAACACAGCCCTTTCATAAAGAGACGGGCTGTGCAAATGCTTCTTGTTCTAAAATGATACATACACATAAGGAAAGCTCCCCTTTCAGAGTGAGCACACCCAGCTCCCCCAGATCACCCCACCACAGGCTACTCACATCGTATTTCTCCGTCATTTTCAAATGTAGAGCACGTTTCCAGAGATGCCTTGCACAGCCTGAGTCTGGCAGAAAAATTAAGAGGCACAAGGCTGCAGTGAAGATCTTTTTACAGAAAATCGTCTCTGACAGCATCCTGGAATCCATTTTTCGCAATGAGAGATCAAATAAGGAGCTCAGCTTTCCAGGATCCAGACGATTCAGAGTCCTGGCAAGGAGGGAGGGAGAGTGAGGGCTGATTGCTGGGGAGAGCCGCTTTCTGCTGCGCAGCTTCTGGGAAGGGAAAGGGGAGGAAAAGAAAAAAAAAAAAAAAAAAAAAAAGGAGCCCACGAGCAGAAGCCAGGAGCTGCCGTTGAACTTCTCTACGCAAAGTTAGATTGGGTTCTCTGCTCACATGTTCACACAAAGCACATGCTCTCCTTGAATGATAGATCGGAAGATTATTTGGAAAGATTATTTTTAGACCTTTGTTCCCAACATCTGGCATCCTCAGAGAGAGCCCCATTCAAAGCCAAAGCGTGGGATCAGATGACAGCTGCCGCAGGGGGAAATAAAGGTCTTAGAGGGGTGGGCTCAGCAGCGTCTAGCAAACAGCTCACCCAAACTTTCCAGGCTACTCGGCTCTCCCTTTGTGTGCTTCCTGCTGTGCCCTGAGCCGTGGTTTTGGATCATGTCTTGACAAAGTGATAACTTTGTATGAACACTGCCTGAAGGAAATGATTTAAAGACATGATAAACATGCAGAGGCTTTAATTAAACCAAGTTGATGTTAGCTTTCCGCAAATGATTTTGAGGAAGGGGAAGATGTGGCCATCAGGTAAAAATAAATCTATATGCATGGGTGGGGAATAGGGAAGAAAGGTGCTTTGGAAATTACATGGCCAAATGGAAAGTGAGGAAGGGGACATGAGTCAGCCTGCGCCTGACAATGGGAGAGACTGGACGTGGGGATGAGACACCTGCATGATATTCAGGCACCCCGGTGTCTGAAGGACAAGAATCCCCCTAAGAAATCAGGCAGAAAACATCCCAGCATCTGCCTGGGACAGAGACAGGCAGGTGCCAAAGAACAGAAGAACTGAGTATCTTTTATATATATATATATGTATATATATGAGTACATGCACATATACATACATCTATATGTGTATGTATATGCTTTTTCAGCCTTTAATAGTAAAATTTTCAGGGATTCCTGAATCAAGCATGGGGACTTATTTTATAATCCTCCTTGATGAACATCTCCTCCAGCAGCTTGTCCAGCCTCTACCAGGGATGAAGTAAGAAATGGACCCACAAAATTAGTCAAGATAAGAGCACTGAGTCCTGCTCGCTTCAATTTACCCCAAACGTTCATCCCCACTCTGTGGCCAGGGCCTCCCAAAGCAGCTCTGAGGGCATCTCTGTGGAGATGCAGTGACTATATACATATTGCTCCATATTTATGCGGTCTTCACCATGGGTTGCTCCTGCAGTAACAACAATGGTATCTCCCTAAGGTGCAAGCAAGATTGTGGGGTCTGAGCAGATCTGGCTGACAGAACATCCTCCAGGGGAAGGCAACCACAGGTCCCTGTCAACTTTACCCCAGTTTCACCAAAACATCAACTGAAATCGGGAGCTGTGCTGGCATTGGTAAAAGGCACACTCAGACATCATTAGTACACCCAGAGAGGAATATATCACTACCATAAGTCTTCTAGCTGTGGCCTTACTTGTTATTGCTCAGAGGGCTTTGTCTCACACAACAGGATGCCTCCAGTTCTTCTTAAAAACAAATCTCCCCTGTTTGCTACAGTGTTAATATCTGCAGCTTGATAAAGCACCTTTCAAGCACAACCAGGCGCTCCCACCAATATCCCAACTCCTGTGCCATGAGGTGACAAATGACACAGCTAGTTCAAAATAATAAACAAGATTTTTTTTCTTAGAGTATTCCTACTTAATTTATGTCTTTGTGCTATTCCACTTGTCTGATCTCTTGCTGAAACACAAACCAGTGAGAAACAACTGTTCACGATAAATCTCCCTAATTTCACTTTTGTTGTTTGTTTCATAAGCTTGCAATCTGGACTTGGAGCAACTAATGCTCAAGATTAATAGCTGCTGCAGACACCATTTTCTGGCCTTTCTTTTGGCGGATATGCAGTTTTGACATTTACATAGGAGAAACTGGGGTCCATGCATTACAGTTCATGGACTGTATGCTGAAGAAATGTGAACGCTCCTTGCAGTAACAGATTTCAGCAGATAGCCATGGTCTTCACATAAAAATGAATGTTGATGTTATATTTATATCTCCTTCACAACACTTTTCATCTTCACTTCCCAAAGGTACTGCACACAGTGCCTGGACTGGATTATTCCTGCTGGGGAAACTGAGGCATGGGGTAAGGGATTTATTGAAATTAGACCTTCTCCCACGTGCATGACCAGATTCCTTGTTATAAACTGTGCAAACTAAACTGGACCCCATGTTTCAGTTCTCTATACTCACATCCATTCTTCATGCCACCCATTGCCATTCCTCACATACTTCTACCTCCAGCCTGTCTTGGACACTAGGCAAGGAATTTCATTTTTTTACAACATTAAGAAAACCTGCTTTAGCTGGAAACATTAAAAAGAATATATTTCTTGGCTTTTCTAGATATTTTTCTTCCTGGTGGTCCGTAGCAGGGCTATCTTCAGAAGCTGTCTGCCTGCAGGACTGCTTCAGCCCATTTCCTATCCTCACTGCCCTCCCCATTTGGAGTCCAGAGCACACCAAAACCAAGATACCAAGTCCACCAAGATGAAGTTCACCCAGATACGGAGGCTCCCTGCTCCAGAGCAGTTTGTGTTTTACCCAGTTCACTTTTAAACAGCCCATTCAGAAGGAAAAAAAAATAAAAATAAAGCAGTAGCTTAGACTTTCCAAAGTACTTCTTGTTTAACTAAGAATTTTTTGGCAGGTATATAGCTCCAACTATTAATATGAAGGATCCTTAGCAGCTTGTGAAATAACTGTAGGAATCAGGCACAAGTTCTTAGCAAACAGCCTCTGGAAATAATTAGAAATTTTAAATTTACTACTAAGCAGAATTCTGAGTTATCTTAATTTAAGTGCTCAGTAGTTGATAACATATGACACTTGAAAAACTCTTATTTCAAGAAGAGGAGAAAATTAACTGCCATTTTCTCTTGAACTACATCTTGTCTGTACACAGCAGTTGGGGCACAGTCATTTCTCTGCACAGAGCAACTCCCTCATGCTGCCTGCAGTTACATCTGTATGAAGCTGCTGTGTTCCTATGCCATGTGCGAAGTGGAATAAGTGGTGCTGGCATAAGACATCCTTGTAATATTATAATGTTTTGGATAGATTTGGCTGAAATTTTGGTCATTCAGCATACAGGGTCCCTTTGGGTGCTGGCAGGCAGCATACCTGCTAAAGAATTGTGGCTGAACCCACAGCAAAAAGATTAGGGAAGCCCATTGTAAGATCCCCTCTGGTGCTGTCATCACTGTTACACTGACAGCTGGAAAAAAAGAAATATGTATAGAAGGATATATAACTATATCCATGCTGAGCAATCAGCCCAGTGAAGGTGCTAAAGTGAAAAGCCCCAGCCAGCCCAACTGACCAGGTGCAAAAACATGTGTGAACATTAAGTGCATTTCCTGCTGGTGAAAGCTTGCAGTGTGCTCAGCTGTGTTATTCAAAATAGGACTATTTATTCTATATACTTGTCCTGGGAATACACACTGTTTTACTAAGTCAAGATTTCTCGGCTTCAAGATCTGTAGAGTAGTTCCTCACATAAAATTCCCACTGCCTTCAAGGATGTTAAATGAGATAGTTTTGTATCTCATTACTAAGAAAATAGTCACCTTTGGTATATGAATCTGTGCAAGTTTCCATTCCACAAATGGCTTCAATAGGGGAAGTTCTGCAACAAGTTGCAGTCAGGTGATAATGGAAGAATGTGGCTGAGAATTGAGCATCTCCCCAGGACCTTCAGCATCACTTGTTACAGCAAGGAAGAGCTGGGTGAGATGTATCAGAATAGAAAGACTGTCATTTTATCCAGCTAAGAGAATGGAGTCACATCTGGAACCTGGATTCATGCAGCGTGATTAGAATTAATTAAATAATGGTTTATGGAATAATGGTTCTCAGGGAGGTTCCAAGTGAAAGTCCCAGGGCATTTATGCAGCCAGGAAAAATGTCTTTGTCCAGCCAAAAATAAGCGAGGCAGGTCAGCCCAAGCTGACTTCCCCTTTCCCAGAGGAAAGATCTGACTTTTAGGGAAAGATTATGTCAAAAAGAGAATTTCCTCAAAGCACGTAACCCCAGCAGCACAGGGTGACTCATTTTAGCTTGATACAATCACCATACCTTCATGCCAGGGACTGCTGCAGCTCCTTATCCATGGAAATACCAGGCAGGCTCTTTCCTCACCAGCCTTATATAGGTTCTGCTGGCAAAAGCAAGGGGCAGTGGTTTTCTGGCGTTTAACAAGGTTAGAAGTTATTGATATCACCTGGTCCTGTGTGAAGGAAAGGTTACAGCATGCTCTGCCTTCCCCTATCCCTTGCAAACCTCGCTTGCAATCCCATCCTTGTGCACACCCAGGTGCATGAATTGGATAAATGAGAAGAAGCTGCAATAACTCTGAGAGGCAGCACTGGATGTGAATGATGCATCCCCTCACCAGAGGGTTATTTTAGAACCAGCTCTATAGGAAGACACCAAATCTGGGATTTTGGTGTGGATTCATTCATTCTCTGAGCAGGAAGGGCTGGCTATTGTGTCTGTGCCAGATGTATGCTACCAGTGAACCCCCCTGGGAATTTACAGGATGAAATAAAAGATCAAAAGCAATGCAAAACACAGACAGGTGATTCTCTTTAAGCATCTGGCCTCAAGCTCTCACAAAGCCTGGCAGGGGTCAATGTTAGGTGGCCCCTATCCATTTGGACAGGCCTGTAAAGAAGAATAGAAACTCTTCCTCCTTTTAACTTTATTTTATTGCATATGAGATATAAATTAAGCAGATGAATGTTATTAGAGAAGCACTCTCATGCATGCTGCATCCCACTAACAAAATTAACAGGAAGTCTTAAAATATGCAATCAAAATATATTAATTACAAAGGGGAGAGGTGCTTTGCTGTGGGAAAAGGCTGGGCTCTGGGGTGCAGCATGCGGCCGTGCCTCCGCTGCAATGCCATGTGCCCCAGGGGAACCTCTGAGAAGCCCAAACAATTCCTCTGGGTGGGACTGCTGGAGCTGGGCAGTTCTTGCCCACACCGTCGGGTCTGGTTGTGCAAACGCAGCACTCTGGGGCCTTGTTATCCCAAAGTCTTTTGTCTCCAAAGAGGAGAGCAGTGAGCGTTCCCGCAGAGAGGAGGCTCTGGGGCTGGGGGCAGTGGGCACCCTTTCACTCTCAGGCCATGGGGTTTGCTGCATGGTTTGGGTGGGGAGGATGTACCAGGAGCTCTCACAATGTGACCACCAAAGCAGCTGAGTCATGGACCAGAAAGCTCAGAAATATCTCCCTGGAGGACAGGCTTAACCCTAAAATGAAAGACACGGCGTGTTAGTCTCCCTGTGGATTCACATGGATGTTACAAGAAATCCACAGCCTTGTACTGTGCTGTGCGTGGCAGCCAGATTGAGCTCCCCAGGGGCAGAAAGATTGAACACAGGCTGCCTAAAAAAGCAGAGCTGCAATCCAGGGGATCAAATCAGGAAGAAACTTGGGGCACATGATATCTTTTTTGGACCATGGTAAGGCAAGAGTCAGAGCCAGGGACCATGTAAGCACGTAAAAATAGACTCGTATAAATCCATCTAAAAGGCATGTTCCATTAGGAAAGCCACAAGTTTACACAAGATATCAAAACGGGGGATATTTTCTGGCTGAAGGTGTGTCTGATTCCCTGCACTGACCCACAATGACTTGCTAAGGGCCAGACACTTTGGTTTTGGGGCTGCATCTCTCTCAGTTTGAAATCTGCCTGCCTGTAACCCCAGAGACAGATGGTTTCCCATTATAAAAGTGTCCTGCCTACCTCCAGAAATAGCAACTTAATACACGGAGTGCCTGTCAGTGGCACCTGCAAAAAAGGCAGATGAAGTGCCAGTCATATACACATCATTGCTGTGACTGCAGGTGATTTCCATAAAGGAAACCTTTAACCTCAGCTTCCCACACACCATTACAGGTGAACTCCCTTCTGCTTTGCTGGGGCTGCTCTGAGGCAGTGAGTACTTTCGCAAGGACGGTAAATGATTTTCCAGGTCCAACCACAAGGCAAATGTTTTAAGAGCTCTGAAAAAAACCTCCGTCTTCTTACATCAGCTCTGAGGATGTGCCAATACTCTCCAGAACAGAGACACAAACTCAGAGCTCAGCAGGATCCAGCAGCCATGCAGGTACCCAGGAGGGCAGGAGCATCTCTGCAGCCGTATGGGGATGCTAAGACTTGCAGTTGGTAACATTTCTTCAGGATTTCTTATGAGATTTAAGGATTCGGGAATCTGAGAGTCACATTTGACACATTATCCCATGGCTCTTAAGGATTTTGCTATGAGAAGGCAGATGTTTTTTCTTGTCTTCTCTTATCCAAGGAGCAGGGTTAAACAAGCTAAAGAAAATCCCACTTGCCTTTGACCTCCTGATAAAGGTCTTATCTCAAGCTGGTTGAAGATGAACAGCAGTATTTTGAACCACTGCAGACTTGGCTTATCTGGGAACGTTCCCTTTTATCTCCTCAAGCAGTGTGTCTGGAAATAAGCACGTGTTTCCATCATCTACCTGGTCTGAGGGGACTTGCAGGCTCTCTCCTGTCCAGTAGCTCTGCTAAGTGGGCTTCATCTCACTCACCACTGACTCCTGATGCCAATAGGCAATGCTTTGAATCCTTTCCTGGCTTGAGCTGTAAATATGTCATTCCCATATCAGAAACCAAGTGGTGAAAATGCAAGATTACAAAGCAAAAACTTCCTGCAAGAAAGTTCCCCAAAACTGCTGGTTGACACCCACATGTGCACTTGAATGCTTAGAAATCAGCCCTCTCCAAAAGCCCCCTGGGCAGTCAGATTGCTCCTACAAGCTTTGGTGTGGCACGAAAACACAGGAGACATCAGAGAGTGTTCTTTTTTGATGTATGTACCCCTAATAGAGAGGATGCATCTCATAGCTTTTATTTTAGCTTATATCATTTCCTTAGCCAAACAAGGCATTTTTTGTAACTGTCAGACATAACTTAATTTTTTGAAGGTGCTGGAAGAAGTTTAATAGAAGGGTTTTCCTCCTCTTTTGTCTCCATGTGAGGTCTCTGTGTAATGGACCTGAACAGAAAGGTTTAGTATTCCAGCTGAATTCCTTCTGAATAGTTCAGTAGACCGGGAGAGATACATGGAGAGTTTCCATCTTTTATCTCGGCACAAAACTTTCCATCTGAATAGAGTCTCTTTAATGGGAAAGTTATTGTCCTCCAGTGAGCCACTCATTTTTAGGATGACAGTAAATTGCATTTTCCACAGATGTTGCCAATTACTATGTTTCCCATTCCTGACATAAAGGGGAAACATGAAGGTGCTTCAGATGCACTGTGCTGCAGCCGCAGTCAGTCAGTGCTTTGCATTCACTGTCATATTCACTTGCTTCCAAACTTTGCGCTAGTGCAGCTGCAGTAAACTATTTGGGCAGGACAGAGAGAGGAGAACAGAGAAGGATGAGGGATATTTATATTATGGAGGATAACCCATGAGAAATGGTGACGTCTCTATTACAAAGTAAATGTTTTGAATTTTGCACGGAGACTTTGGCAATGGCTGTCCCTATTTCTGCAGCAAAACAATCTGGAAATTGTTAGCTAAGGACAAAGCAAAAACTCTCTAAACACCCTGTTAGCACCAGGCAGAGAATAAAAGCCGTGCTAAAAACCTGACTATTACAGACCTGGGTCTGTCATTACTTAGCGCTGAATATGGCCACAGAAGTTGGTCACATCTCTAGCTCCCATGAGAGTACACTCCCAGCCCTGCATGAGGCAGCTGCTTTTGCCATTCACCATGTGAATTCAATACTCTGGAAAATGTTTCATTGAGTTTTTTTCAATGTTCTAGTTAAATATTATGTATTATATAACTGCATAAGTAATATAATAATGAAATTATATATGTATTTATATAATTTAATCTCCAACATGTTTCTGGTTTGTTCATAAACTGCAGCCTGCCCTTCTCCACCTCCACTCACCCCCCTCAAAAAAAGAAAAAAAAAAAAGAGTAATGGAGCAACATCAACAAATCTCTTTATCTAGAGCTGCTTGGTACATTATAGCTGCTTCTACTTCAGGATATGTAGTATTTGCAGAGTAGGCATGCATCTTGCAAGAGTTTGAGTTCAGATTTACACTCATATTTTGCCCCAGTCGTCAAGTTTTTTGCTTCATAAGGGTTTTTTTTTTTTTTTTTTTTTTTTTTTTTTTTTTTTTTTTTTTTTTTCCTGAGATTTCCAGTGCCCAGCAATTGTGGACTTGTTCTAAAGGAAATAACTTCTACAGAGAAAGTACTTGTATATTTTGTCCTGCCTAAGTCCAGACATGGCAACCTATGTCCTTTGTGAATAGGGACCTAATTAGTAGGAGTAGGAGAACATGCTCAAAATATCACAGAGACCAGTAAGCACACTAGTCCTATGAGGTTTTGGTGGACTTTGTGATGGTTTTGTCCATGGAATCCCAAATGTTTTACCAGTCTTCAATGACAAGGTCTTGAGGGTAACCGGCCCTACCTCATTAATTTTTTCTCCTCAGTCCTCCCAAAGTAGCTGCATTGTTTCATCATTCGTGTTTTCAGTATTCTGAGAGTGTTAAGGAGACAGGAAAAAGTGAATAGTTGAATATTCAAATGCTTTTTCACAATATCTCTTCATCTTTTCTTTGAAGTTTTGAATTGAACGTTTTTCCAACTTACATCCAACAAGCTCTTTGGCATGAGAAAGCTCAGATGAGGCTTGATTCCTTAATTACATTGTTGGCAGACTGCAACATTCCTTTGTTAATTTCTTGATATAAATCCCCCAAAGAGCTGCAAAAAGGAGAATGGTGGATTAATTTAACCATCATTTCCTGTGTGGTTAAATACCAATCCTTTAGAGTCTACATACATTTACATGCCCTGAACTTCTTTTCCACGTAGAGTGAAAACCTCTTCCACTGTATTTTTTTTTTGCCCTTTCAGACTTTATGTCTAAGGAATAATGCAAACTAAAGTTCATGTGTTGGGAGTAAGTGGAAACTCAGTAGCTTGGAGAAGAAAATTCAAATGCTTTCTTATTCCGTCAAGTCTTATAGAGTTGACAAGGCAAGACTAATTCAGCTGGTGGCTGAAGGACACCTCCCATAGCTCCCTGGAGCAGCTCTAGGCACTGGAAGGTTTCTGTGGAAGAATGATGTATTGCAGTGTTAATCGTCTGTGCTGGAACAATATGGTTTTGGGGGCACTGAGATTTGCAAGCCCCATATTCATATTTTGCTGAGTATGTAGATTGAGTGAAAATCCTTCTCATGACAAGGTAATGGAGATAAATACTGTACAATGCATTTCATCTGGGGCTTCAATTCAGCAGAACCTCCAGTTATTACAAACTTTCTGTCTCAATTAACTCAATGCTTCTGCCAAAGAAACCCAGAATATGCTGCTTGCAGCAGGGCAGATTTACTTTTCTGTACAGACTTAAACAGCTGTTTCAGACTGTGACTGAAAAGTTATGGCATTTACAGTTGAGATTTTCCAGACTCTTGAATGAAATGTAATAGCGGAAGTGTTAGTTGTGTCTCTTCATCTCTTCATTCACCTCCCTCAAATTTCAGGCCTCCTGTCTTAGTCTCAAAAGGTTGAATCGCTCTTCTCCCAGATTAGTTTTGTAGAAAACCTGTCTAGCTCCATCTAGGTTCCCATTCCTCTAGCCTCCTTTTTTTGGGAGGAAGCTTGTTGCCATCACTAGGTCTCAGGCAGCCTTTGCAAATTGAAGCATTTTGTAGTCTGAGCATAAGGCTCAAAGGATCAAGTCCATGAATTGGAGATGATGATCCTCGTGGTTCCCTTCCAAATTAGGATATTCTAGGGTTTTATAAAACAGTTAGCACCCTCTGCATTGCTCCTTATTGGACAACGACCAGTGGGGTGAGTGGTTGATCCTGCTTCTAGAAACTTTAAGGAAGCTCTCTGCCTCCTTCAAACACAGAATTTTAGAATCGTTTGGGTTTGAAGGGACCTTAAACATCATCCTCCCAATGACCACTTGAGCAGTGAACCCTTCATTCTCTGTGTCAACATGGAGAAAGCAAACCACAAAACATGGCTGAAGTAGGATCTTCCCACCTGGTAGCCTAGGATTTGTTGCTGAGCTGCCTCGAGAGGAGGTTTTGTTTGGAGCTGTGATCTTGAATTCCCATACAGGCAGTTCTTCACACTGCTGTCATTAACCTAAATATCTCAATAATCAGCTCATATACAATAGTTGTGAATTATTACTAAGCGATTCCTATTACTAAGCAATTTCCTATCATGGAAAACAGATTTAAACTTTGAATGAATAGAAGGAAGTTATTCAAATTAAGGGAGAATGATCCACTCCCGTAGTCTATGCTATAGAAAGGCACCATTATTCATGAGAAAACATTGGAATTTGGGTCAGAAGTTCCATAACTTTCACACAGGTCACACATGACTGGGCACAACAGCCAAGCTCCTACAGCCTCCCTCTCTCTCTCATAGGAAGAAAATGATGCTGCCCTCCCTCCTCTACACTTGGATTTATAATGATAACATGCTATCATCCTGATTGACTTGCATGTGATTATTTCCTAAGAGATTGGAGAAGATAATAAATGGGAATACAAACAGCTTCCTTTAAGCGAATATTTGCAAGATCAGCCTGTTAGTGAGAGTCCCAGTCAGCAATTTCCAAGCAGCTGCTGGGACAAATGCAAAGTCTCAGGAATGCATAAGCAAACGCATTAGGCACAATACATCCATCGGAGCAGCAATTCGTTAAACAAAGCAGCCTCTGGAAACATGGAGAAAGCGTGTTCAACACAGGAATAACTAACAGCTTTACCCTCCAGTAGGTGGGTAATTATTGCAAGTTGCCACTACTTACAGATTGGCCACCTTAAAATGTGTGGTTTAGATATTAATGCTCAATTTAATATATTTTTCTATGTATATCACAAACCCAAATGCCAATATATTTCATCAGTTTCCTAGTTTTCAGACAAAATTAAAAAAAAAAAA
>CM021775.1:3502973-3536868 GCA_011076525.1 Nettapus auritus
TTTAAATTTCCATACTCAGTGGAGAACAGATGTAGAAAATAATTTCTGGTTTCTTTGAAACATGAGCAGCATATTTTTGATTCAGGGCTCTGTAAACTAGCTCCTTCAAGCTTAGGAGGCTTGGGGCCACCCTGAGAAGAGGGACTTGTTGCTCAGCCCTGAGGACCTGCCCTGAAGACGAGGGGTTACTGGCAAAACCACCGAGACATAGAAAGGGCCCCAGGACCCCACTGAGCCTGCAGATCCACAAGAAATCTTGGCCATAGCCCTGCATATCTTGGGATGTGAGTAATGTCTGCTGCTGCTCTGGTCTAACAAATGCCAGGCTAAATGGCTGGATCATTACCCTCCCCAGTATGGGACTGATCCAGCTCCCACTGGAGCCAGCTGGAGCCTTTCCATTGAATGGATCTGGGGGGAGAGATCAGCCCCACAGCTGCTGTTTGTCCTTCTATGGTGCACGCTGCTTCCTTCATACTGCCCACGGGGCCCTGTGAGCCCAGGGTTGGGAAACAAGGGCAAATCCTGGAATCTGCAGCAATTCCTCGGAAGGGATGAAACTCCTATTTAAGGAAAGCAGAAAAACGGGTCAACTAGGTCCAGAGTGAGGCAAAGAAAAACATTCCTGTAAGCAGTTCAAATCCAAGCGGATGGACTTCGTGTTTCAGCCAGCCTGGCCCTTGAGAATTACTGGATGGTAGGGCCAAGGTGCACCCCAAAACCTGTCCCTTTGAGAAAGTTTCATCTGCTGACATTGCGAGTATGAGAGTAATACTGGGGAGGTCTCATCACAGAGCAGGACTTTGTTGTTCCAGCTACTGTACAAAATGAACACAATGATGGTCCCCACCCCAAAGCACAATTAGCACTTGGAATTACAATTGCTCTGTGTTCCCCAGTCTGCAAATTTTGACCTTCTTTGGGGTCATGGACTGGAAGAAAGGGAGCAGTGAAAGGCTAGAAGAGGAGTGATGGTTGACAGCAGAGCAGTGTTGACAGCAGATGAGTATTTCCAAGCGGCAAGGATGAGCAGAGGTTGTGTTTACAGGCTCTGAGGGCTTCTCTGGGTCAGGGCACTCTGAAATGTAACACAATCCCTTCCCCATCCCACCCAGGATACAGAGGAAGGGTTTACAGTGGAGTGTGAAAGAAATTCTCGTTTACAGAAACCAAAGTTCATCAGAGGGCTCTACATTCAGCCCTCATGCTTGACTTCTCACTTCATACATGGGGAATATTTTGGGACTAATTCTCATGTATGAATGACTTCCCTTTCTGTTTGGGGACATGTTGCATAAAACAACAGAGAAGAGAAAAACCCCAGACCAGTAAAGCAGGAATGTGGGAGTGTAAAGTTAGAAAACTGACAACAGCAAGAGAAGAATTTGAAATTATTTCAAATTCATTTTTTCAAGTGGCAATGTTTCAAGTTGTGTCCTTCTTGCTTTAATTTTCCCACTTAGTGGCAGATCCTCTGCTGGGGAAAACTGCTCTGAGACCACTATATTTTGGGACGAATTCCTGTTCTCAAAGCAAGTGACATTGCTATTGAGTCTCATAGCACAGGGTTTCCAGCATCTGTGCTGAAATCTGTGGGTTTCACACTCTGCAGGGGGGCAAATATTGGCTTCAGACACAGTTTTCATTGAGGATTTTATTCAAGGAAACATTCCAATTGTTCAAAGGCTGCTTTAAAAAATGCTGGTTCTGTAACAAATTTAAGTTAATACTTACTCTTTCCTCATGTCAGAATCAGCAATATGAAATAAAAATGACAAAGGACTCCTTATTAAAATCCAAGAGGTGAGGTCACAGAGGTTAAGGAGCTCTGGAAAACAGCAATCCTTAAGATGCATGTCTGGTTGTTTTTGTCAGGATGGGAAAGTTGCTTTGTTTGAGCCTTTGGAGAAAGCCCCACATCCAAGAACAAAATGGAAGTAAGACTCCACCACAGGGCAGCAGAAATACTGCCTGCCTTTTGGACAAACTGCTCCCTAGGGATTCCAAATCAAATACTTGATCCACCAGAAAAGCAAAGATAAAGTGACCTTATCATTTCAAATTTCTGCAAGTATAAGGAGCATAAATAAAGATGTAACATCTCTTGATTTTCTTGATGAAGAGACACAGTAGCCTGCCTATTGATGCCCTGCAAAAATCTATGATGGGCCACTCCTTGTCAGTGCCAACACATGCTGGGGACTGTAAACAAAGTGTTTCAAAATACTTGGGAGTGAGATAAAATAGATTGCCTGCCTCTGAAGGGTGGTACTACTATCTCCAAGACTTTACCTCCTGCATTCTGTAACCTTTTCTCAAAATTTTCAGATTTTTCCTTAGAGAAAAGAGCTTTCTTATTTCTACCTACACAGCCCTGGGCTATGAATTGCTGGTGCACCAGGATGGATAGGTATGTGCCAGTCATGAGAGCTTTAAGGGCAGGAGCCCCTTGGGTGCTGATTCTGCAAAGACATCAGCACTAGGTCCACTGCAGTGGTGTGGAGCCAGATCACAGAACTCTTCCCTGAATCGGGGACAAGCGTTTTCAGGCTGTTTCTTTTAAAGAGCCAATGTGCATTCCTATTGGATTGCAAGTTAAAATATCTTCTGAGAATAAAAAGAAAATGGTGTTATTTTCTCTCGGATATGCTGTGTAGGAGTATAATAGGAGCACAATTACCTTAAATCAGACACGGACCATAAAGGAAACAGATGCTTATTTCTTTTAGAGATTAGACAATCTTGCACACTGCCCAATAGAAAACAAAGTAGAAAACAGAGAACAGGCAATATATCTCATAAGCATGAAGTAAATGAGAACATTGCTCAGGAAATAAGTAGATTTTATGACCAGTAGGAATAATAATAATAATAAAAAAATAACACACAAAGTTTTTTTTTTTTTTTCCCATTTTTTTTTTTTTTTAATTTTATTTTCCCTTTTAATGAAGACTATAGTAAGATTTCATTCATTTTCAAATTTCCAGCTTCTTGCAATTGTATCTTGGCCAGCTATACCTTCTGGTCCTGTCTGGTGTTCTGGTGTTTTGAAAGAAGAGATTTTTTTTTATTATTTTTATTTTTTTTATTATTTTTTTTATTATTTTTTTTTCCCTGAAACTACACCCAACATCCACTGCCACTACAACCAGCAGTCATCCCTGAGCTTGCCATTCAAGGTCTTCTGAGTTCAGGCTTTCTCAAGGCTGCTTCATCTCCTTACACAAACAGACTTCAAAGCTTTAACACCTCTGAGGACCAGGGGCAGCTCCCTGGACTGGAGCAGTTCCAAACATAACATTTTTTGCTTTTGGCCTTGACCGTCTGTACTAAAACCAGCTTAGGAGAGGCGGGAACCTTAAAACATCCTCCTGGCCTCTGCTTAGCAGAGATTTTCTGGTTCATTAAAGCCTTGATACATTAATGGCCTGTGTGAGATTTCAGAGACTGGTGCACTGAACTCCTGCAGTTCGGGCCTGGAGCTTGTTAGTGTAATTTTCTAAAGATTAGCAAGCATTGATTCCACTGGGAAGCCTTGGGGAAATGCTGTTAATCTCCCCTGACCACTTCAGCAGTGCGTGTTGGTGGAGGGTGCCTGCTGGCACCATTCTCACTGCTGAAGGGGCGGTGTGAGTCTTAAGGAAAGTTTTTCCTTCAGAAAACTGCATCAATGCCAACCGAGGGTCATTAGGTAATGGGAGCTTCATTGAATCAGACACTTCATTTTGTCTCTCCTGGGTTGTATGAGCCCTGGAGGCCCTCCGCAGAAGATAGATACTGACTCGATTCTGGCTTCAGTTTCCCTAGCTAACTCCTATTAACCTCAACAAGCTTGGACAAGTTTGAATTAGGTAGAATTTTGCTCAGTGGAAGGACAGCGTATATATTTTAACACAGACAAGTCGTGTGTTATTACACAGTGGAAAAAGAAAACCAGCCTGGATAATTCAATTTCCTAGCACGAAGGTAGAAAGTACTACAGTTAAATAGAGGAGGTAATTCAATTTTCTGGTTACAAAACAACATTCTTGCTAGAATTAATGAATGAATGCTGACTTCTGGGCCTGTGTTTACAAATCAAATCTCACAGTATACATGTGTGTAGAGTGTTCTGCAACAAAAAGAGCATAATAAAGTGACTAAATCCATATTAAAGCCCCTAAAGGTGGATCTTGGATGCTGGTTTATATATTTTAATAGCTGTTTATCAATTCTATACGGGCCATGGAGATAGGGATATAAATGCTGCCCTTTAGCATCCTTTTCCCAATGCAGAATGAGTGTCCCTGACTTAGTTTTACGTTAGCACAAAGCTGAGCAGAGCCTTACCTCACAAAATGTGTCATCAGTTTTACGTCAACCACCTCCCAGACAAGGAAACCGGGAAACCTAGAAAGAGAAAAGCACAGTGGCTGAGGAAGGACAAATTGTTTAGATCATCCAGGCATTGTTTTCATATCTCTAGCTAAGCTGAGGAAATAGATTTGTTGGTCCTGACAAAAAAAGCCCTTTGTACATTGTAGGAGAAAGAGACCCTGGGGAATGAAGAACAATAGGCTTCCCGTGACACAGGGCCTGATTACCTTCAGGAAGCACATGTGGATTGCTCAGGGTGATTGAATTCCAGGATTGCTTTTTCAGGATCATGTAATTATATTACAGACTCTATCATGGTCCTTTAAATGGCCACAATCTCTTTTAGTGCAGTAATGAAATAACCACTGCTTAAAATAATGATTTTATTTATTTATTTATTTTTAATGGGCTTAGCAACCAGTGCTAGAGCAGTTTCCTCTTGGACAGTGCAGACAGCCACGTGGATGTGTTGTAGCCTCCAGCCTTCCTGCGAGCAGTGGGGTGTGGATCTGCCCCTTCAGCTCCCACACTCCATAACTACAATTTGCTGTGCTGGGATCCAGCTGCAGGGACTTTGTGGCAGTGGGGCAGCTCAGCACCTTCCTCACCATTCATGGTGGCAGTGAAATGGATGCTGGCAGACGGCTGCAGACAGACATGTGAGAAGGAAACAAGGGCACAGCTCTGGGTTCCTCTTTTCAACAGCAGCCTCATGGGCTTTGAGGACATTTTGGCCGTTCAGAGCTGGAGGAGCCATGACTGGCACAAGACTTTGGGCAGTGAGGCCAGACATCACTGGCACAATAATTTCTGGGAGGTTTCCCTTTCCTGCCGTCAGTGCTAGAACCGAATGAAAACTTTGCACGGCTTACTGTGGGGATCCCTGGATAATGTGTACGTGGTCCTTTGATGCTGAGCTACCAAAGACACAAACAGCTCCTGCACAGAAACCTGCTTTTTCAATGAAAGTGATGAATTCCAGAGATCACAAAAGCTAGAAAACTGTCAGCAGAGAGCTTGTGGCTTGGAGAAAGATAAAGTAGCCCCGAGAGGACCTCTCCAGCAAGGCCCTGCCGTGACCTCCCCTCTGCACTATTCTGCTGCATGACCTGGCAGGTTACTGAGAGCAATGGCAGAGAAATTTGCAATGAGAAAGTGCTCCTCAGGTTTTTAAGATGTGTGAATCAAAACTATGCTAGTAGTTTACAAAATATGTTTTGCTAAAAAGAAAGCTCCAATAGCCGGAAATTCCACCATTGCTTCCTAGCAATATATCTCAATCTAATTAAATTATTATTATTATTTTTTTTTTTTTCTGATTTTGTGCAAAAAGTGTTTATGAGTCTTGCAGCCTGGGTGTCTGCCCAGTTCTTCTGTGAGAGCAGAGACAGGATCCATGTGTAAATCATCCCTCCTTTTCAAACTTGTCCTTTTGCTAGGGCGGATTAAAATCTCCATTTTATTTACAAACATCAGCTTACTGAATAAACTATTGAGGGCTGTAACTGTTGATCTATGCTAAGGCCATCTGAAACATCAAAGCAAAGGGTATTTATGGGGAAGGGTTGATAAACCATGGCAACTTGCCTCTCTTCCTTCCTAGCTAGGTGCAGCAGCGATGGCTCAATAAGTTCGGCTTCTGTGAGCATGTTTTAGAAGTATGGTTTGCAACTTTTATGGGCTGAAGATTAAATACCAAATGCAGTCTCGATGGCAGCAAGCACAAATCTCCCGAATTCCTCAGCACTACAGTGCCATTTGCTTCTATGCAGTGAATAAATTGGGAAGTGCAGACACGGGAGATGACGGGGAGGTTAGACCTGAGCTTTGAAGCATCGGGGGTGGATCAATGTTGAAAGCACTGTGTTAGTTCAGCCTTCTGGGCTGTTTTACTTCAGCAATTAAAGCCACTGGTGCAAGAAGTCAAAATGGCTTTGTCAATGTCATCAAAATGATAGAAAATTCCAGCTCGCTCCTAACTTTATGTTAGCAAAGAAATCCTTTTATTCCCTCCGTCCTGGGAGACAGATCGAAGATGTCCCCTTGAGGTTGTCTCCCTCAGATTTTCCAGGTGGCAGATCCCACAAATAACACCAGGCACGCTTTCTTCCCCATCAATTTATATTTTCCTTAGTCCTATTCGAATCAAGGTGATTGTTGCTTTTTATATTTTTTATTTTTTATTTCCTATCAGGTTGAAAACATTAAAAGGAGTAATTCATATTTTCAGATAAAATATTTCACTGAACACCCCCAAGTCAAGAACTGGGACACCTGTAATAGGTTTCAGATTCATGAGCAACTTCCCTCTACTTTTCCTGCAAAAGAATAAATAAATATGCAAATCAAAGCTATCAGTTACTTAGATTTTCATCAGAAACCATAAATAGCCACCCAGTTTATTCAGAGGAAATACATTTTGAAAAAAAAAAAAAAAAATCATGATTCAAAAAGGCTATAAAACAGTGCAAAAGGAGGGGAAAAATAGGCACAGTTTCTTCTTACTCCCAGTCTTTCATAATATTTAACCTTAATATTTGCTATTTAACATAAAGAATTCCCACAAAATGGGAATATTCCCACTGCTGAGAGAGGATGGGCACAGTCCAGAAAAATACCTTTGAGGGTGGTTTCCTTTTGAGCCTGGCTGCTGACCTCAGAAAACGTTTTCCAGCTGTGAATGACATTCATATGTAGCTTGCAGGACATGCTTGGTTAAATAGAGCAACCCAGAGCAATAAAGACCTTTTTGTAAAACTGTACCAGGCCATCAATTTCACCAGGCATGACAGACTTTTAGCTTTGTCTTGCAATCAGGAGAAAGTGTGGCCTAATTAGTTAACAATCACATTCTCGTGGTGTTGACCACTGGATGTTGTTATATGGTCTTTGTAGTCCTTTTCCTGGCAACACAGGCAAATATTCTGCCACAAACAATGTCCTATAACTTTCCATTAGCTATCCTCTTGCTTTGTGTGTTGAAGGACTCCTTACGACTTTATGTCTCCCTCATACCCAAACACCAAAGGGCCTCCACCTGTTCGTGTGAAGTGCTGCAGATATTTTTGACTTTTCTAAAGCAGTCCAAAGGAAAAAAAAAAAAAAAAAACAAAAAAGTAAATTTTAGGGGAAAATTCCCCAAAAATTTTTAAAAATATATTTTTTTTTTTTTTTTTTTTTTTTTTTTTTTTTTTTTCAGAAGATTTTAGACATATGCTTAACTTTAAGTGGGTAAGTCCAAGAGAAGGAGGGTTGCTGCTCAGACTACCCATATGCTTAAAATTACACAAGGGCTGTAGGGTTTTTCTGGTTTGAGACCCTGGACCATAAACCGCACAAAGGAGATCTGCCAGGCTTCAGATGAACCACAAGGGTGAATTTAATCTCCTCAGAAATGTGCGGCTGGCTTGATACAGATTTTCTGGTGCACAGATCAAAGAAAGAGTTGTATGCTGGGCTAGCATGTGTCTCCACATGTGAAATAGGTGGGGAAAAATTGAACAAATGTAAGAAAACAAGGAATGAAGCCTCAGTCTCAGTAAGACTGCTTATATTTGGTTAAGAGACTCTTGCCAGTTGGCTAGTAGGAAGGACTGGGGAAGGCAGGAGTTTTGTTGCTGTCTTGTGACTGCTTCAGGCAACCGCCAGAAAACTACTCTAAGTAGTTTGCTGCCTGCTTCTTTCACCTCCTTTGAAAAACAAAACAAACAAACAAACAAAAAAAAAAAAACAAACAAAACAAACAAAAAAAACCAGACTGTGAGAAGTGGTTAGGCAGAGGTGATTCCAGATGGGAGAGGATGGGGTGGCTTTTGTATTCACAACATCCATATGGCACATATGGCAGCGGATGATTCAGGGGGCTCAGGGAATTAGGTGACAAGTTGTGTGGCTCTCCGAGGTCACTGCTGAAATCAAAGGGTAAAGAAAAGAGATGACTTTGAGGTTTCTGATCCATTTGGAGCGTCTCTGCTGTAGGCACAGGGCATGCTGCATCAGTCCTAGTATAAAGGAGCCACAGAGATGTCCTCTCAGTAGCACAGAGAACATGGCCCTGCCAGATGGACATTTCCATCACCCTGCCTTCTTGTCCCAGAGGACAGATGATATAACTCTGTGCCTGCTCGGGCTGCTGGACCTGTGGAATAAAGTAACGGTGTTTGTGGAAGAATTTAAGCAGCTGGGATAGAAGTGTGCTCAGAGCAAGAGTCTGAAGATTTGTTATTTTTGTGAACTGTCATAAACCAGGATCCTGTATCCTTCCCCAGACAGGTCTTTGACAGCAATCAATAACTAGAAAAATGAAGCGAATTGTTGGCAGCAGGATTTAATATCTCCTCAATGTGGTACTTTGTTTTATTTCCATGTCTGGGTGTCATCTACTGGAAAAAGATCTGGGAGAAGTGAAACAAAATCCAATTTTTGTTGTATCTTCCACAGTAGGAAAAAATCTGTCTTACACCGTGAGAGAAGACTGCATTGCTCCACAGAATAGCTTCTCTGCTTGTACCCCATCCCCAAATTCTTGAAAACCTCTAATAAGTTAAACATAGTTCTGCTGTTCTGCTTTGACCTGGAAAATGAGAGTTGTCTAACGTATTTTTATGGATTAACTTTTCCAGGGTGCATTATTTAACTCATTACTTCGGTGCTCAGCTGAACTGTCAGATTTGGTCTCTGTTGTGACACTTGCAATAATCTCCAATTAGACACAACAGATTACACTGGGAAGCCAGACGTAAATTAGGCAGCGCCGAGCTAAATGGGCAGGCTGAGCATAACATATGCTCAAGGGTGCCCCGCCACTCTGCATGACTAGACATGACAAGATTTGCAGGGAGGTATGCAATGTGGGCCAGCGGCGAAGGGAAGGTGTTGAGCTCTTGGCACACTTGCCTGGCAATGTGAGGAGACACCGGGCAAATTCCTTGGCTTTGCACAAAGGCAGGGCTGTCTGAAGGGCAAACACCAGCTTTCCGCTGACTCGGAGGAACACAACTGCCTCCTTCTGCACAGCCACAACAGTTTCCTTGCATTGGTGGGATAGAGCTGTTATCAGACTTACTGAATGGCAATAAGTGCCACGGCAGCACTTGGTTGTTCAAAGCAAAATGGTATCTAGGAGATGGCTGCTCTCTGGCACAGAAGCGATGCTGTGAATTATTCTGCCCATCAAAGGGTTTCCAAGCAGTGATTATTTTAGGGAGGGGTGATGCATCCATAGTCAAGGCTGGTTTATGGAACTATGCAGGACCTTTTTTTTCTGAGTCTTTAATAGGACAATCCCTGTTTAATCCTAGACTCTGCTATAATTTTCAGATCACCAGATGAGACAGTTTATGCTGAGACTTGCAGGACAGCTACAGTTTTTTTGCTTCTGTAATTTTGTCTTGAACCCTCACCTAAGATGTCATGGATGTTTCCTTTACAAACTCTCCCCTCCCTCCACTGGGAAAACGTGTTTAGTAAATAGCTCTGATGACATGAGGCACTTTTTATTGTTTGAGTTAAATGAATGTAATAGACTTAATTAGTTACACATTTCCCTAGCAGGAAATGGGAAGCCATTAAAGCTACTGCACTAAAATATCCCTCAATTACTGCTTCTTATAGCACATGATTTCAGTTTTACTCATCGGTCCTGCTCCCATGGGGTGGGTTCAGCAGAGTTGCTCTAAGAGCAGTGGAGGCACATGAAGGGTGCAGAGGCATGCCAGGTAGTGGGGCTGGGAGGTGGAAGCAGGGCATCCAGGGGATGGTGACATCCCTTTTCCTCTCTCTCACTGGAACTTCTCTACTGTGAACTCCCTGTGCTGGTTCCCCAGTGAGCCCCAGTTGCACCAGGTATTGTCTCCATAACAACAACAAGCAAAGAAACAGAAAAGGCACAAGAAAAGATGATGAGCAGACAGAAAGCCTTTTAATTTGAGTGAGTTCAAAGCAATATGCTCAGAGGATAACAAGTATGATATACTGCTTATATCAGTTCAGGGCCATGTTGAAATAAGCTGAGCCATTTAATGAATGAATGTACTTAAAACAGGGAATATAGAAATAAATATCACTGAGAGGTGCAATTATTTTGACAGATGCAGCAAATAAGGTTCTGTAATTCCTCATGGAAGGATTGTATGCTGTTTGCTTTCACAGCTCAGGTTTGGATCTTGCTCTCTGCCCTGGAGAGGAGCAGGCAGAAAACCTGCCTTTACGTATTTAGGCTCTCGTGCATGTGGCCTTTATACCAAAGTGTGTGACGAAAACAGTACCTCTCTACAGCACATCCTCATTCTTTCATCTCATTCTCTTCCTCCCCTATCAATCTTCATATAGATTACATGAGAAAAAACACTTTGGTGAGACACAACTGGAAAATGATTGTCCAGTGAGCCCAGACTCTGAGCTGGATTTGTTTTCCCCTGGCATTTCTGGGACAGCTTTGGATCTCCCTGATTCTTGTGTCCCAGGCACTGAGATTAGGAGGGGCACCTCCATGTGCTTGTGGTTGGCAGGTTTTTAGGACAGTAGGCAAGGATATGCTTTTTCAGGATATTTAATTCACCTCTTTGCTAGTGTAAGATACTGCACAGCTGGCCACAGTCTTTGCTACTAGCTTCTCTGTAAACACCATCTGTACTGGCAGTCTTAGCAATTACTTAATTAAGATCTAAGGGGAAAAGGGGAACATAAACTTGCTATATATTTCAAAAGGAGAATGTTTTGATTTCACATCGCTTTCTTCCAGTGGCAGACACTTGATCTAAGCATCACTACCTCTAGCTAGGCCCTACAGCTTGGCAATTTAATCTTCAAAGACATCAGGATTAAATATTTAGAAAATTCTGATACATTCCTGATTCCTATCCCAAGTGACAGATCCATGCATTTTAACACACGACGAGTGAGACACATTGCATTGGACGACAGCATCACTGTGGGGTCAAGACATGCTGGTGCTCAGGAGCATGCCAGGAAGCCAGACCTGGGCTCTGCCCCTGGAACAGCTCTGTGTGTCTGCACTTCTGCTGCTGTGGTAGCAGCTAGATTGAAATCCTTTTACTCTGTCACTGAAGATTGAGAACTGTACATCTGGAGAATCAAACTCTTCCACAAAATAATTATGCATGATTTATATCATATCTAATTTTTCATAATTTTCTTAATTTAAAATATTTTTATCCTTGTCAGAGGATTCCAGATTGTTACAAAAAGTTCATAATAAATCCTTAAATTTTCTGAAATCCACCTGCTCTGAGATTCTGGCTATAAACTCCAAAAGCAGGCTTGCTTTGTCCAAATGTATGTTGTGTTTTGGAGTGGGGACCTAGAAGTCAGGGCTGAAACTTTTTGGAGAAACCTGACACTTGGGGATGAATATAGAGGGAAGCATTCTATTTGAGTGAGGTCTGATTTTGTTTGGAAATGAAATCTATGTGTATGAGCTCTTTGCAGTTTAGCAGCTATGGTTAAACCTGTTGTGAACACAAATGGCATTATCACCTGTTTGAATAAGGTACTGAAAGCTACAAACTCACATTTTCTAATTTCAGAAACCTGTTCACATTCTTATTTGATAGCATCCTGTCTTTTCTGATGCTTCATTTCTTCCATTTCCAGTTACAATTGACTCTTCCATTACTTCAGTCATATCAAATATTGCAAAAGATGAATTATACAGAAAGAGATGTTTGGCACTTTGTTAATACTACTCAGCAGTAACAATCCAAAAAGCATTCTAAAGACTCTAAAAGCCACTCAGAAAAATAGATAAGACTCATTTAATTTATTTTTGTGATGCTGTTAGTGTCATCTTCAAATGTCATAGCATTTTCTCTTCTTTAAAAGACAATTGAGAATCTGACTGCAATTCTTTTAGCCATTTTGCTACAACTGTTGATTTAACTTGAAAGGATGAGTGTTTTTATTCCACAGAAAATGTCACAATGGAAACAATATTGCTTTAAAATTCAACATCACCCACCTTTTGAAAGCATGGCTTGGCACTGCAAACTGGAAGTAGTTTGGAGATTCTGACCCATGTTACAGTATGACTGGGAGATGACTTTGCCTAGACATTTAAGAGCATCTTAGTAATTTCTTAAGAAGAAGAATGCAACTGTCCAAATAAAAAAGTTTTTTTTTTTTTTAATTTATTTTTATTTTTTATTTATTTATTTTTTCAATGAAGACACTGCAATGTTCATGCTTTCTTAATAGGAGGAAGATCCACAGATTAAGGAGCTATCTGAGAACTCCTGCTTCCAAATGGTGGTCGATAAATAAAGTCTCATGGTACGGAGTCTGGGTCCTCAGCAACATCAGGGGCCGTAGCCACAACTCAGCTCTGCAGATCGATTCCTGTTTTGCTATGCTACTTGCTAGCTTAGACATTACGAGGTACCTGAGATAACATCTATTTTTCTGCCTTTTACAGCATTGATTAATGTCAGTGAAAAGCTTTCCACTGACTTCCACATTCCATTGACAATCTTTGATTCAGATTTGTCTCCAGAGACATAAACCAGATGTTCTACAGAAGAAAATGGGATAGAATAAAGGCAGTAGGATTTTAAAATTTTTATTCCATACTGGTTCTTCTACATGTATAACTTAATATTGAGGTACTGCCATTTTTTCCACTGAGTATCCATCTAAGAATAGAAGGCACTACAGTGGTATTAAGAGACCTCTTAACATTGGCCAAATATACTAACTGCTTAAGAAGAAGGACTTTCTCACAGCAACTTGTACGGCCTCTCCTACATTAAAAGAAACATCTATCCATATTTCAATGACAGCTAGAAGGAGCACAGCTGTAGGAGTTACTGCTACTGCATTACCACAATATCATAAAAAACTACTTAGGATAAATTTCTACAGCAGCCATTACCTATCCTCACAAAGCCGTCACACTACAGCTGAAAGGAGAGGGCTGTTTTTCTGATGCTCATGCAGCAATGTTCCACAGCTGAGTGTTTCAGATATTTTCATGTTAGGCAATCTTTCTTTATAGACAAACAGTAGGCAAAAATGAAAGGAAATTTTGGAATAGGTTTGTCAGTAGCCATACTAAGCACTACAGGTTAAGTGCATACATATCCCTTCAGCTGATGATGGGAATAATCACCCAGCTATATTTAAATGATAACTTGAAAAACAAAACAAAACAAAACACAGGGAAAGAAAGCATTTCAGAAAGAGGTTTTAGGCACCAAAATATTTACTAAGACTCAGACGAACCTCCTAGCATCACTAGGGAAATTCCCTCTTATGAGTTCCTTGGAACTGGTTTGGACTTTCCAAGAATATTCTTAAAGTTTGCCCTAGCCCAGCAATTCTGCTCTTCAAACATTTTTTTTTTTTTTTTTTTTTTTTGTCTTCCCCCGGGTTCCCTCATTGACCTAGAGAGCCAGCAAGGAGACCTTACCTAAGAGACCTTCATCTCTGAACAAAATGTGGGAACAGCTGATAAAGACACATTGAAACTTGCATACAGAAAAAAAAAAAGTCAATCACACTGTTGTGCTGTGAAAGAGACCTAATTATAACCCTTTTTCATCTTCAATTAACCTTACATACAAAACATGAAGGCATCTAGTCCAAAAGTGCTGATGAAAGAGAAAGGCTAAGCACGGACAGAAAAATCTCCACTGCTGCAGTGCTACTGTAAGCAAAGTGGAAAATCAGGAAGCCAAATTTGAGACTCAAATTTGTATCTGCCCTGTTAGCTTGACACATCGTGTGAGTAGTCACTAATGGAAAAATCAGTTTATAACAGGCATTTGGGCACACTTTTGTTGAGCCACACTGCAGTTTTAAAGCAAACTTTTAGCAGCTTAGGGGAGAGAGAAATAAAAGGAAGAAAATACATTTATTTGGGAGCTGATCAACCAGAGAACTTACGTTTGCAATAAAGTGCAGAAATAAACAACTTGTAGATACTGCCCTCATGCTGCCTTCTAATTGAACTACATAGATCAACGAGTGCAATAGGGAAGAGAAAAACAACTTGGTGAAGAATTTAAATGAGATGTTGGAAGGAATTGGGAAAGTCATAGTCAAGCCATTATGCAGTTGTAAATACCACAGATAATAGATTTTCATATATATTGTTTGCAGCAACTCTTACAGACTCCTGTGCAGAGCATCCTCCTCGAGTCAGGCTCCATGTTCCTTACTCTTTTCTCATATGTTAGGGATATCATTGCAGATTCCTCTTGTGGATAGAACCCCAAAAAACAAATTTTGAGTACCACTGAAGTCAGAGGGAGTTTTGTCAGAAACTTCAGTGCTGGCGGGATTTCATCCAACATTTCTTTCACATAATTAGAGGTCGATAATGAGGCACTCTTAAAATTCTCCACATCTGGGGAAAGAAAACCATGATTAGATTAGAGTGTACAGTTATAATTCACAAATTGGATTGTTAGAACTAGTTCTCCTTTGCTTTTTTTCCCCTTCTTTGCCAGGAATAACACAATTAAACTCAGCGTCTCCACATGTAATCCAGTCAGGAATGACTGAAGTACGGTGGTGTTGGAGAAACCTGTTGCAGACTATTGAAATGGAGGCCTGATTTAGGGTTCTCGTTTCAGAGTAGATGAAAGTCAGATTACTTCGCATATGGTGCTTTACAGAAGATTACAGATTAACCACCAGTCATCCAAGAAGATGCCTTCAGATGGAAAAAAAAAAAAATCAAGAGGAAATTAGAGGAAAAGAGTAACACCCCTTTTCTTCCATCAGGTTAATGAACATTGACATTTTTCTTGCCAACATTGTCCCTAGCACAATCAAATGAGGTTGTGTTCCTAGGAAACAGGAAGCACCCTCCAGAAAGTCTCTGCTGTGAGCATGGCAGAAATGAAGGGTCTCTGGTTTTACCACAGGATCCCCAGAAGCCAAGGTGGGGACACAAGCCCTGCGATGCCATGCCCCTCACTGCCTGCTCACTCCACATCCAGGATAGCTGTCCTAATGACAAGACTAACTTAGCTTCATATTCATAAACCACAACATTTAATTTCCATTTCTCTGCTAGGTCTCTCATCTGAGGACCTACAGGTATTAGAAACTGCACAGAGGAGAGCATTTCTTATATATATGACAATGAACAGCAATAAAAGGTATGAATAAACATCCAGAAGTAGATGTTGTATTGGGGTCACAGTAGGGGTTCTTACAAAAAAGGAATTCTGGTGAGAATCCACCAACTGGCTTTGCAGATCCATGCAGGAATGTCCAAGTACTAGAGAGGAATAAGTTGCAATAGAGTAGGGTAACACCGCTAATGGGAGATGCATAATGAAAAGGTATCCTGTGTTCAGAAAAGAGGGAAAATGGGGTGCTTCAAAGGAAGTTCAGAAATCAGGAATGTAATTTTCATACTTCTTGAAAAGGAAATCCAAACAAAACAGGTGTATTTATATTTCGGTATTCCATAGGAATATTTTTGTTTGATTTCCTAAACAAATATTTTCTTGTTCATGTCAAACTACTTCAGCATTCCAGGTCAGAAAAAAACAAAACAAAAACAAAAACAGACAAAACAAACAAACAAACAAAAACAAACAAAAAAAAAACAGAGTGGAAGCTGAGCTCAATATAATAATGCAACATAAAAACAAAATCAGACACTACTTGGAATAATGGCTGGAAATGTGGATTTCATTTCCATTTGCTTTCCTGAGTAAGAGCTCCCTGGCTTTTATTAACATTTGGAAGAAATCATGCTGACTCCAGCCCGATTAGAAAGGGAAGCCAGTAAATTTAACACGGATTATAGGATCACTGTCTGGATTAAACTGACCAGAGAATGGCTTCAACCTTCACTTTCAGAAAACACAATAGTTTCCATTTGTGAATGCAAATGACTTGAACGGTGTAGTTAAAGCCCTATCATTTTATCCATGACCACTTTTTATTTCACTTCTCAGAGGATTACTACTTTTGCTCAGAATAATAAACAATAAATAAATAAAAATTTTAAAAACAGAGGGATGTAAAATCTGGTTATCTGAATGGATTTAGCCCAAGCCTGCCTCAAAACAGCGAATGTTCCTGATCCCTGGTCACAAATCACAGAGATAACGGACCATGGCCAGAAGTCTGCTGCAGCTGTGGAGCTGTGGCAAGGACAGACACATGTAGGATGCATAAGGGGTGAGTGGGTAGGCAGACTTCCTCAGAGACAATCCACACTTTAAGATTGTTCTTCTCCTTCAAATGTCCTTTACTGTTTCTGTGGAAGTGTGTGGGAAGGCAGCACCGCTTCACTCTACAGCCTGCTTTTGGACAGTTAAAACCAAAATGAGCAATGAAATTCAGCATGATCATAAGATCAAATGTCATAAAAAGCCCAGTGCAAATACAGTGTAGGCCCTAATTCTGCCCAGAAGGTCTCATAATTTCATCCTCATTGAGTATAATTGTGCATAACTCCCAATGTCACATCCACTGGAAAAAGAGTCAACTTTGCATTTTACGTGCAATGTGAGATCTGTGCGTGATGCCAAAGAAACTTCTGTCTCTGTTTAACACAGTCAGGCTCCAGTACAATTTACATGAGCCAGTTATTGGCATCCAAGGAAATCTGACTAAAACCATAGAATAGTTGTTGCTCTTGCACAACCCTTTTTCTGCTCAGGAAGTACTTATCAAGAATAATTTTGCAATGAAGAGACTCATCTCACTTCTCCAAAATGTTTCTGGAAACACACAACCTTCAGAAAACAAGGTGATAATTTGTTCTGAGACTGACAGGCAGCTAAGCAAATGTTATTCTACTGTTTCGTGCAGTTAGTAGAAACAGGCATTATGCTGTGCAGGATTCCCCTAATATGTGGTATTTCTAAATAGCAATGGTAAGTCTGGGGACCTGATCCTTGGTTACACCATGAATCACTTCCAAGTGTTCAAGACGAATGGAAACACGCTTCTGAAGAAGCTCCCTCATATATGTATAAAGTTTCTCCTTGTATAAAATTCATACTTTTTCATAAATCCTAATCCACTCACTCGGGGAATGTTGAATATATGGCCAGAGTGTATCGCAGCCTTTCTCTTTGCCAGAACCTGGAGCACCCCAAGGAGCTGTATATATAATTGTACCAATTCTGTAATATTATATAATAGAAATGTACTCTGTCACTGTCTGGACAGCCTGTACGATCCAGAGGGAGTGAAGCTCTGCAGAGCCTACCTCCTCTCCAGCAGTGCTGGCACACACTGCATGCTGTTGGCGTGCTGAGCTTTTCCCAAAATCCAGGGCTGAGAACAAAAATGCATCCCTCCAGAGGCAAGGAAGGGAGCAAGGAAGCAAATAATTGCTTCTTTTTCCATGAAATGTTTTCTCTCTATTGTAAGAGCATACCTTGTTTTCCAGTTCTTTTTAACTCCTAGGAAAGCAATCACCTCTTCTAATGGAAGTGATGGCCAAACTCCTGGAAGCACAAGCATGGCCCAAAAGAATATAAAACCTTCTCCCACTTCCTCTCTTAATCTCCACTAAATCCCCTTACATTATGTTGAATTAGATAACAGGAAGGGCATTAATATTTCTGCAGATAAGGAATAAGCTGCCCTCAGTTAAACAGCCCCTATTATTTATATCCATGTAAGCAATGGCCGTGGTTTAGAAGATTTCCCTTGCCTGGCTTTTTGTTGTTGTTGTTGTTAAATCCATTTGCATATTTCATATAAACTTGTGAAGCTGCAGACACAAGATATTAGAGTAATGGGAAAAGCCTGATGGAACAAAGCTGATCCAGAATGTGGATTGAGGAATATTATATAACTATAAAATGTTTCCAGAAAGCAAGTGAATAGTGCCCTGAATCTGTGGAGATGACATCACCGCCTCCTAAGAACTTAATTCCCACAGATCCATGGTATCTTATTATTATTTACAGGGGAAGCACTGAGTGAGATTGCCTCCAAATCGCACTCTGCACAGCCATTAGGCTTAGGAAGGGGTGTTGCCTGTAATGGTTTGTGTAACTGTGTTTGTGGGCTTCTCCTTTATCACTGGCGTGCCGCTGAGATGTGGAGCCCAGCCGCATCTGCGGGCTTCTGAGGATGGGGAACTGAAAGTTGTTTGCTTGTTTTTTTTTTTTTTTTTTAGCAGCTCTCACCTGTCAGTGTCTGAATGGAGAAAAGGATCTTTAAATACTTTCTCCTAGCTGCAGATGGTAACATTAGAAACCCAATTAGGAAAGGAAATTTTTTTTTGATATGCACTTGAGCGCTTGAGTCCGAACTGTAAGTATGAAAGACACAACCCCAGGTAAAACAAGATGTATGTAGCGATTACAAATGAGCCATTTGTGAAACCATTAGCAAATAAACTGCCTGAATCGATATTTCTTCATTTCACTCAGAAATTAATCGGCGTTTCTGTGGTACAGGTCTGATTGTCCAGTAGTTAAATTAATCGACAGTAGAAAACTCAGTATTCAAATGATTCAGCCATATATTAATTTGTCATCAGTTAACGCGTACAGCAAGAATTAGATGAGTAACTCCTCTAACCTACTGAAATTAGCAAGATCTGGGCAAACTACCTGTAATAACTTCTTTGATGAATGGAACTTTTCCTCCTTGGCAGAGAGCACACATTGTAATTCTTCTGAATGCGCTATTTTAAATTGTTTGTTTTATCATTGTCCCAGCAAATGAAGGGAAATAGACTGTTGAGAGATAAATACCTGTAGTTATCCAATCTGCATGCTTAGACTCATAAAATACATAATTTGTATAATTTTCTGTTCCTGAGTGGAAATATATTCTTCCCCTGCAATATTTGCTATATTCTTGCATAACAGAGCAATTTTGCAACTAAGCATAAAGAAGAAACAAGAACAAGCAAAAAATGTTTTTCCACACAGATTATGGCATATTTGTATTTCTGTTCAGCTAGCCCCTACACTGGTTACTCCTGCTGACAGATCTGATTTCAAGCCCCTCTCAGTCTATCCCATGTCCGCAGCCTGTCCTTCCCCTTGGTTTGCCTCTCTGTCAAAGAAATGAACCTGCCAATTTCCTGCTACACCTGCAGCTTCAATAAACCCATTAGACACCTAACTGTGCAGATTTCACTGCATCAGGCAGGGCGACCACGTTAATAAGTTACATCTACAGTGTTTAAGCCACATAAATCTCTGCAGGACTGATTATGTGCTCAGCTCTGGCTTCAACCAACACAAGGGAGCATAAAGCTAGGGAAGCAGAGGGAAGGCATCTTCCCTTGCCTCCTCTCAGACACCGCACATTTCCCCTCCCTGGAGAGAGGTCTGACCATATAACCGATTTTTGTCCTAGCCCAAGAGAAGCCTTTTGTGTGGTCAAGCGAAGAAACATCCTGACAGACTGTTCCACATGTCTAATCCTGTGAATCAGGACCAATAATCGTCTTAACTCCTCAGCAGATCTATTTTTAACGAGTGCCACCCACTATCTGACTTTCGCCCCCTGACTCCAGATGTAAAGCTATTGGCTGGTGGCTAATACTGGACTTTCACTGGGGCCGTATAATCCATTAGGATTATTCAGTGAGATGCTTCTTCCTTGCTCTTACATAACCAAGGGGACCTTTCTTATTTGCCATCAGAATCAAGTGTTTTCTAAGTTCAGGCCTGAAAAGATGTATGCTCATATCTACCTATTTAGAAATACCGGACTCAGATAACTAGGCTTCTCACCTAAAGCTTTCTGTTTTTCAGTAATTGTTGAAATTGAATCTCAAATAAATTATGTCTCAGTTTTAACTAGTTTCATTTTTTCCTTGAAACAACAACAACAACAACAACAACAAAAATAAAAAATTCATCATAGCCTGTCTTCTATAACACTTAGGGACATGACTTATAGTGCAATTGTGTCTGAAGACAACTGCATTTTGAAAGACACACATACGTAGACATTAATGTTTTCTGCCAGATTATCAATTCTCTTTGAAACCTGCAAACTCATGCTGCTTTCCTTTGACTGAAGGAAGAAATCTGTCAATGATTTTAAAGTTCACTATGAAATACCTCTCCTATGACAAGAACTGAGTGGAAAGATTTTTCCTGTTCTCTGAAGAACTGCTAGATTTTGGAAATGTTTCATGTTGTGCATCAGAACAATCTATCAACCCTTTGAAAATCTTCAATGACCAGAAATCAGCTTTCTTGCCATTGGCTCTATGCAGCCAAAAATCTGACCCTTGTGATTTGAAAAAAAATCATGTTTGAAGTCTTGAATTTTTTTGAGCATATTACTTAAAATAATGAAATGAAAAATCAATACCACCTAGAAAAACATCAATTTCCTTATTTTGAAAATCATATTGAAAATCATTTAAAAAATAAACCAATACATTTCTGTAAATTTTTTCATTTACCAAAAAAAAAATTATATTATTTTCATGTCACAATTTCTCAGGGTGACCATTTCCACAGGAACTGATAGTTCTCTAGGACTCAGTTGCCTGGGTATGTTATAGTGGCTGTATTGAAAAAATCAACTTGAGTAAGAGTCAGGGAGAACTACCATACCTTGGCAGTGTGGCACCAGTGCAACACCTAGGGAAGAAAGTTAACAGTGGATGACAGCTGGCTTTGTTATCTGTTTAATGACAGACACATTTCTACCCAAGAACTTTAAAAATATGAAATGTTTCCTCATGGATTAATCAAGGAAAATATTGTTTTAATTTACAGAAATTACAAGTTTACATTGGACAAAACTTTGACTGTAGGACTGTAGTTTTTTATTTTTTTCCCTATAATTTTTTTTTTTTGGTTTTAAAAAGGATCTTTTCTTTATAGTTTACATGAAAGAAATAATTTTAAATACCCTTTCAGTAGATAGTCAAAAGTCTAGCAAACAAACGATTTCAAAACCGAAAGCATTATCATAATTTATATGTCTGGGTTTAACTTTTGTACCAGAAAACACAATGTGTGATTTCATGACTACACCTTTATGATGTCTTTCCCTCATGGCTTCTTTTCCATTCTATCCTACCAAGTATTTCTGTAGTGACCTGCACATTGCTGATGCCAGCCCCAAAACAGAGCCTGCAGATGTTTGACACATGCCCTTCACATCCAGAGCTGCTGTGCAATCTTTGTAACTCAATCAGTGGGCTCAATCAGCCAGCTGGGGGACACAGGCTGGGTGATTGCAAAAATATGTTGCCTAGGAAACCAGAAAATCCTGAAAATGTAACATTGCCTGATAAAAAGAGTTCACTCAGTGATTCAAATACTTTCTCTAGACTTAATTTGGTTTAAATGGCTTTTTTCTTTTTTCATTTTGACTCTTTAAGAAGTAAAAAAAAAAAAAAAAAAGGTAATTTTATTTTTATCTTAGTTTTTAAAACTATATCGCAAATAGTTCATAGGATTTGTGCAATGATACAACAGAGGTTGCTGGCAGAACTGGAGGCTGACCTTCCATCTATTGACCTTCTAGAGCAGTACTTCAACCTTTCTACAGATAATTAACTTTGAGATATTTTTCATGAAATCTGTGGTCCTAGCTGGAAGTTCAGCCTTTGTCATTATTATGTTTCAATGATTGCAAAGCATTGCAAATCCATGGTGTCTGTGTACCATCCACCACAAATTAGTTACCCAGCTAAATGTAACGTGATTGCTTTATGTGCTTTGCTCTTGATTGTCTCTCAATTGCAGAGTTGTAGATTTTTTCAGCTTGTGTAATTTAAAAAAACATTTGATTAATTTTGAAGGATTGAGTATAACATTTTCCTGTGTTTTGCATTTAATATCACTTGGATAAAGGCTGGAACAAAAAATTATGTGATACAGCAAGAGATTAAGGGTGTCCAATCAGTGCCTGCTTAGCATGTCTGGCTTGGGAAGGGCTGGAAGCAGACACCACGACGCTTGTTATGGTGCTGTCTGACTGGGGTATCACATGCAATACCCTTCATTACTTCAGTCCCTAATGGACTGAATGACTGCGTCACTATAATCTGATTTTAAAAGAGAAATAGCCATAAATGTGTGCTGCACCAACGTCCAGGTAGGCTTTACTAAACACCTGGGAGTATTGCAATGGGCTCTGGGCCTCTACCAACAACCTCCAGGAGCAATAAAATCTGCAGAATGACTCAATGTTAGATCAGGGCTCAGAGACCAGAGCTCAGTGGAAGATGTCACATTGCAGAGCAGGTCAAAACAACCATGCAGTCACCCATAGCTACCCACCCACTCCCCCAAATACATGAGTGTACTTGGAGGAGCTCTGGCTGTGGAGTCATCCCACAAGCATCTGTGCTATTTGTGGCGCTTCATCCTCGAGAGGGCCATGGCGATATGGGTTGTATTTGGAGGAAGCTAATTGAAGTTCATGAGCTAAGAGGTGGATGAGAAGACAGCCTGTGAATCTCTACTACGAAACAGAAAGAAAAACAATCCCAGTCATTGCATATATGGGTACATTCATGTCATTTTCTCAAATTTTTTTCTACTGTGAAAGAAAATAAACTACAGGAGATCCATGAGCAGCTTTTTCTGGCTGCCTCCATCTGTGCTCTTATAAATGCTGTGGGTTTGGAAAATATACAATATTTCCTGACTCTCCCAGTCATGCTCCAGCCCTAGTGAAACTTGTGGGCAAGAGCAGCGAGCAGCAGTGTAGACTACTTGTGTGGTTATGGAAAACCCTTTGCCCTGACCAGCCAAAGTTTTCCTTGGCTTTTTATTTCAACCTTGGATACTCAGTTCTGAATCCCAGTGCTCCTATTCTTCAGGGACTTTTGCCTATGATAGACATCAAATAGTAATAGTGGGTATTACCTTGGAAAAAAGGCCAACAACTTGGAGAGAGTCCTTGGCAAATTCTCTTCTAGAAAAAGTTCTGTTTTATATGCAGTTAATTAAAAACAAAATACATGTAATAGAAAAAGAAAGAAAGTTATGAATGACTTGCCTTCACTGTCCAGCTTCTGCTGTTTGGCTGTGTTGTGCAGAATATATTATTCACAATCCCCCCCCCAAAATTCTCACAGACCGAAGGGCTTACAATTTCAGCAGACAGTTCTCAGTGCACAATCACATGGTTGTTTCAGTCTTAAAACCTCACTGCTAACTAAATTTACATAATCCACTGACAGATTGTACTCTTTCTGTGGAGACAGAAGAAATAATCAAGTACAGGACAGAAAATCCCAGACACCCATATGACTTTACTGCCAGAGAAGCCAGTTGGATTCTTGAATTACACAGAACATGTCAACAAATAGCAATAATGTAGTGAACTATGCCACAAAATGGTTTGATCTCTATTCCCATACAATGCCTAGGTTGTCCAGCGTGGGTCTAATCTTCTTCTTTAATAACAGTGGTAAGAGAAAAAGGAAATACAACATTGGCACCAGTCTTGCAGAAAGATTTTGGCAGCAACAGAGAAGTGTTCATCTCTATTTCATCTCTCATTACTTATTTCTTTGGTTGTTAAGTGGGATCAGTTGTGGAAGGAGGGCATATTTCTTTCTATTTTTTTTTTTTTTTTTTTTTTTTTTTTTTTTTTTTTTTTTTTGAGGATGATTCTTTTTAAAATAAGGTCTCCTTACATAAGTTACAGCTCTCTGACCTGTGGCATAAAGTTAGCACATCCCTGGGACATGCAAGACCAGTGTCTTGATACTGAGCTCAGTTTCCCTTCCTGTTGAGGAAGCCACGGAGACAAAACTCTGATCCCTGGTATATACTCTCTCTTAATAGCAGTGGAAAACCAAACCACAATGTTTTACTTGTTTCAAATTTCATATCACAGAAATCCTCTCTGCATTAACACAGGCTCCCCAGACCCTGTGGAAGACATCTGTTTTGTGTACATGATTAAATGTCGGGCTGATCATGTCGTGCAATTCAACCTCCTTGTCCACAACAGTCAGGGGCCAGCCCCAGAAAACACAACTTACCTTTCCTTCTCTTCTAAATAACTTAGTGAAATAACAGACAAGCAGGCACTTCTGCAGTTCAGATTTACAAACAAACTGGCATTTGTCAGGTTATCTACCTGTGCATCATAGTCACTGTTCTAAGTAAATAAAAGCATATTCATCTGCCCAAAGCCTCCAGAATATTTGGATGAAAGGAAAAAATAAATAATGATAACAATAATAAAACGTTCTTTAGTGAGAGATGGTTCTGGGTGGTTTTGCAGCCTTAGACAAACATTAGCATCTCGTGTTGCTATCCAAACTATTTTTTTAAATGATTTTTAATTGGGTTATTTAGAAGAATAGCACAGAATTACCTCTTCACCCAAGAAATAGCAATTATTTTACCAGGTTTTGTCTCCCTTATGTTGTTTTTCATTCCATGATCAGCAGTACCTCACTCAGTGCTTTATGGAGAAGATGTAGCAGAAGGGTTACTGCTTCCCTCAAACACCTTCAATGGTAGTTTTGTTTTGCCCTTGTTTTTCTCTATCCCACGTTTTCTCCTCCTCCTGTTCTCATTTTCTCATTTTCCTTTGATTTTCTCTCTTTATCTTTGTTCTTTGTTTTGAACTGTAGGTGCCCCGCAACACCCCTGTCCTTCCAACTGCTTTTGGTTTTCAAACCCCTGCAGCTGCAGCCAGGAAGAAAGCAGGAGCGAGGAGAGGCCAGAGGGTCACGTGCTGGGGAGCGAGAGGGAAGCCAGGAGCCAGAGGTGGCCAAACTGACCAGGGTCGGTGAGGGACCAATACACTGCGGATGTAATCAGAAAATATAGCTAAAAGTGATAACTAGAGAAACTGAGGGGGCTGAGGGTTTAAACTTCCACCTAATTTCAGTGTTACCCAGACTCCTCGCTCCCTTAGATCTTTTCAAGTTGAGTTAAATCTTGTGGTCTTCAGGCCAGCAACTTGCCCACCAACTATTATTAAGTATCCAGCTTGTGCACCTCCTGAAGGATGTGTCAGGCCCTGTTTCCACAATGGAGAAGTGATTTATTCCAACTGACACACCAGATGGACACACAGCTCTCCAAATATGTTAATTCCAACACCCGTCCTCTTGCTTGTTTGAGGCAACCACAGTAATGAAAATAAATGCCTCAGGCCTGACAGAAAGCAGGCATCTGATTACATTAACAGCCAGTTTTCCAGCCAAAAGTGGTAACAAATTAAATAGCCATCTGAGATGTTAAATAATAAAGCCATGTATTCTGGCACAAATTGCCATCTGTGGCTTGCTCACTGAGGGCTCTGTCTTCAAAGGCACCGAGAGCCTTTGCTCGGATCCAGCAAAGCATGTGAGGGAGTGATTTGTTTTAAGCACGTGTAGTCCCATTGAAGACCAAGGAACAGCCCACATACTGAACATTAAGCCTGTATTTATCTACTTTGCTACAATGAAGCCAGAAAACACTACTGAACATTTAATATATATGTATATGAACAAGTGACTCTTTAAATAAAGCAAATGATGCTTCCCTTCAAGTTTGAGCTATCAGGAATAAAATCACTATTTCTCCTGCAGTAGGTAGAGATAGTCCATATTACTTTACAGCAGTTAACATTTAAACCCAAAGCAACAAAATTATGCTAATTCAGGAAAAAAATAAAAAAGACAAAAGGACATGGATGTCTAATGTAATTACTTTAGCGGACCCCCAAGCAACATTTCTCATGCAGGGCAATTTCACATTCCTGAAGTTGAAAGGTTCCCGTGTAAGCATTTGCTCTGACCAGAAACGTAGCTGATGAATGTCAGTTCTGACAAAATTTTTCTGATAAAATCCAACATCTTGAGGTCTCACAGGTTACAACCCAGGTGTTCAAGCTCTTTCCACAAGAGGCAGGTTTGTGTGAAAATGTTTCAGCTAAAGCCATTACTGTTAAAAAAGAAAAAAAGAAAAAAAGAAAAAAAAAATAAAAAAAAAAAAAAAAAAAAAAAAAAAGCCCAATACTGGCAGCTCCACAGGTGTGAGCTACTTGCCAGGCCTGCAAGTAACATTTTCATTGCAGCACCACTAGACAGAATATATGCTTTAAGGTTTCACAGCAGCAAATCATAAGATAAAAACATGCAGAAACCATGCAGTCAGTCTCTTTGATTTTATTTTCCACATTTTGGTGCTTTTCTTTCTTTCATTAAGTTCCAGTTCCAGGAATATGTTGGTTATGAGAACTTCAGTTAATATAAAAACAAAAATTAAGAATAAAAAGCAATGCTAATACTTTATGTCTGCAAAGGAAAGATTTTAAAGGTAGCCTAAATATGCATTTCTGAACCAAAGAGGGAGTACAAGATGGAGAAACATTTTTTTTTATTATTTTTTTATTTTTTTTTTTTTTTTTTTGTAAACCAGTAATAATTTAGGAGGCTTAACTGGTGATTAAATGGCAGGTGTTGGCTTAATTCTGTTAAGCACCTGCTCCATCCATGTGAAACCCTGTTGAAACATTTAACTTGTACATGAACCAGAACTGCTGGTGAGTCCAAGAAAGACTAAATTTTAAGGCAATGGGTCTTCAAATTTCTCCAGCAAAATTTCCTTCTCTACTTGTTCACTCCTTGCCATGCTTCCAAATGAAGCTCTGACTTGATGACTGTTGAAGAATGCATTTCATGGCGAGTCCACACCAGCTGCTTGCTCCTTCACTGCTCACCAAGGACAAACTGCTTCTGTTCACTACAAGCAGAGATTTCCATATTTGCAAAAAATCATTTCTGTTCTAACCCAGGGACAGCTGATCCCAGCAGAGTCAGGGAGAGCAAGGCAGCTGAATTATCATGCCATGCAACACACTACATTTTCGTTTGGCTACTGGGATGGGCTAAAATCCCTTTGGCTCACTGATAAATCCACACAAAATACAGAAGTATGTTATCTGTCAGAACATCTTTAGGGTTTTTCTGTTCTGATTAATTCTACAACAATAAAATGCATTTATAGTACTTACATTATAAAGACTCTGACAACCTGACCCATGGACACACAGTTTGATTTCATTGACTCTCTGCACTCATAAGTCTCTTGATTGTCTTCTGCGGCTTCAACATGTGCTTTATAACATTAAGAAAACAAACTAGCAAGACCTGCTAACTTTGATGTCATCCTCACCTGCCTAAAATTAAATTTTATGTTTAATAACTTTGAAATGAAGAAGATGCCTTTGGAAGATGCTTTTTGGAAGATGCCTTGGAGCAGACTAGGGGATTAAACTGTTCTACTGAACCATATTTGTTATTCTTTATAACAAAGAATACCACAGTGATTATGCTGCATGTTTATCGTACCACCAGGCAGATACTGGTCCTGCAGTTCCTCATAATCCCATGGCAAGGACACTCAGCACAATTTATACATAAATATATATATTTTGTTGCTGTTGTTATTGCCTTTTTCTTAATAGATGGTCCCCCATCCCAGATGTCTATAAAAATTAGAGCATCTGAGTAATTCAGCTCTCCCAAGTACTAGCAATGTGTAAGCAGAACAGATGGCCAGTCCTACAGCCTTGGACGTACATTCTCCTGACGTGAGAGATGGAAACTGCAGTACAGGAAAAGTGAGGTATTGGGTTTTTCATTAGCTTTATCAGTTGACTGACATTTTGCTGGAAGACAATGAGGCTATTTCTGGTTGCCATGTGTGCTGCTGCTCATACCTAAAATGGAGATGAAGTTGCACAAGGATGTTAAAACTGACATGATGCAGCAGACAACATAAGGATGCAAGTCACTGGTGTAGACAGATTATGAAAGAGACACATCTCTTTAATTTAATATTGAAGGGCATTCCTATCAGCATTGGCAATGAGTCGACACATTCTGTTCCATGACAAAATAACCAACATTCTCTATACAAGGAAGTGGTATTATATAAGTAGCAACAAGTGATAGTAAAAGATGCAAAAGATTTCTTGCATACAGTTCCGTAGATGACATGCTTTCGATAAGTTTACATATAAAGAAATAATATCTAGATAGTCAATCAGATGTCAAGATCTCAGTACCTATCATTAAGTAAAGGACTAGAGCCAAGTTTTCTCCTAACTTTCATATTATTGAAATTAAAAAGACAGAAGAATAAATTCAGCCCTGCCTTAGCTTTGTGATTTTGCATCTCTGATCAGTAACAGAACCATCCCAAGACCTTTCAGCATCTCTGCAAAAAGAAAGCTTAAATTTTTGGCTGCATTAATTTCTTCTATTTTAATGGAAAAACATGTCTATTTCTAACACAATATCCTTCTCTGATATGTGGCTGGAATCACACACATTTTGTTAATTTTCATTGCTGGTTTTGACTTATATTCACCCAATTGTACATTTCAAACTAAAAACTTTAGTTAGAAGTTAAGTTTCTCCTATATTTCCAGAAAGGATGACTCTAAATCTTTCTCCATTGCTCACATTAAAGTTGTGTCGACATATGAAATGACTGGATGGTGCTTTATGCTGCATCTCATACAAGATATTTGGCAACAATATGCAGGTTAATGCCTCTGTGGCTGGGAAAGTGAGAAGTAAGAGTTCTGTGAGTGCTTTCAGATATAGCCATAACATACAGCCTCAGTAGGACCTGGGTCAGTTAATTTTATAAAGATCATTTACAATCCAGATGTTTTCCTGCCAGCTATTCTGCGTTCAAAAATTATTACATCTATTCCTAGCTATGGTAATACATTATGCAAACCAGTCTCTGCTTTGCAGACTCCACTTGTTACTGGGTTGCTCAAACTGTTGCAAACACTACACAAACATCCTTAAGGGTCTGATCCTTTTCTAAGATGGTACTGAAATTTCCATTATTTCCAAATGTGAGATAAAGCTCTGTTTTGCTGGTTTGTGGCCCCCAGACTGCTGTGCGAGGTGCTGCACAACACCACAGCCTGAATTATTTTGGTGTCTTAGGAAATAAATAAATAAACAAACAACCCACAAACATTGTAGCCTGGGGTTGTAAAGAATATTATGGCATATCTCTTGAAATGAGAGCACAGTAATAATGCTGACAGGAGGTCTGGAAAACATCACTTACAAGGAAAGTCTGGAACTGGGAATGTTTCATCGAGATACTAAAAGCAGTTATAAGAGCCTTAAGCTACACAGATGATTTTGCTGACTGCTTTCCTCCTTGCAGTTCTCCATATCCACTGGTGATGGGCAAGAAAGAATGGGCTTGAACTGCAAGAATTGGAAATAAGAGCAAAGCCAACAACTGCCTTTCTGCTGCTGGAGCTCCAGCAGCACTGGAATGGATCAAGAGGGGAACTTCTCCGTTTGCTGTTATGGCCGTGGAAGGGGAGTGGACAGCAAGGGAGCAACATAGGCAAAGAGTTGCTAGAAATGACATAAAAATCATTAAGCCTGCTCTGGGATCGTGATATGTGACCTCTAGAAGTACCTTCCCACCTTATTTTTTATTACTCTGTGTTAAATATAATTGAAAGATTTCTGCAGTCCTTCCAGGTGGAGATGATTCTGTGACCGAAGGCAACAGCGTTTCTCCCAAGGAGTCTCACCCAGCAAGAGAGGATGTATGGGCTGTGCTAACCCTCCCTCTGAGCACCAAGGAAATAAATAATTTAAAGTGCAGTATTAAGCATCTCCTCCCTCAGTTTCTTAACCAAAATGGTCGTAATAAAAGCATACAGTTAGGTACTCAGATGTCTGTGGGATAGTCTAAAAGTAAAATGTTTTACAATGAGAATTTTCTCCTATTTATTTCAATCCATAAACAATTTCCAATCCCACCTGATGTTTATAAACAACCACAGCCACATTGTCCTCCATCCTAAAGAAAATGACTACTGTACATGCACATTTTTCTGCAGCATGCATATGTTTTACCAACATGTAACTTATGAACAGGGTGCTTGCCAGAATGCTGCTGTTTCAAAATTTATCCTGTGTCCCCTTGTTCCCTCTGAGGTACTTGTGTTATACTGGAATTATGAACTAGGTATTTCATTTTGCTCTGTTATGTCACATATTTTTGAAAGACCTTCAAAAAAGGGTGAAAGAAAAAAAGAAACTATATATATATATGGTAGTTTGGAGCATATAACTGATGCAGATAATGTACTCTTGATCTACTGGAGTTGGACTTGATGATCCTTATGGGTCCCTTCCAACTCAAGATATTCTATGATTCTATGATACCTGCTTCTTTCTGCTTTACAATTTCAATATTTACTCTTAATATAATACATGAATTGATAATAAATTCCTATGGGAGATGTGTTATAGTGAGAAAATTAACCTCTGAGCCAACCCACGGTGAAATGAGTACATGCTTTGGGTAACCACAAGGTAGTGGGATTGATACAAGACCAACAGCATCACTTATGTGACCAGAATAGTACCAATGCTGGGAGACTGTCACATACTCTGTGTTGTAAGTACTGAAATTCTAGTATACTTTTATACTAGTATACATGTATTCAAGATGAAAAGTGTTGGTTGAATCACACTCTGCAGAAGTCTGTTGAAAGGAAAGAGAAGAATAATCACGTATCAGATGTAATTATACTTCTAGAGGCAGCCGTACTCATACAACTCCCTCATTCAAAAACTGCAGTAAGTGTTGCTTGTGGATGTACTGAATGGCAAATGAATTCCTGGGCACCCTTATTATACCTAGTCATTGAAACAAATGCTTTTGTATTTAATTATGGCAAAGAACTGTCAGAAGAACACGTCAGAAACAGAAAAATAAAAAAGTAGTAGTTTCAACTTTAAGGACACTGTGTTGCCAGTGCCAGGTATACAGAAAACCAGTCGAGATCACACAGTAGGTCACCTGTATTAGCAAGTAACCTGCAGACAGCTCACTGCCCTGCAAAGACCAGCAGTTTTAGTACCTGAGCAGCTTTTAGTACTTAACAGTGCCATCTCAGTCTGTCTTGTCGTCTGCTACATAGCTAGAGTTTGCTTGTACATCGGCTTTTCTTTTTTCCTTCACAAGTCTTATCTTAAGCAGACTATAATGGTTAAATATATAACCCTCTCTCCCAAGTTCAAAGAAAAATTAAAACTAAAGAAAAAGCCATGTTCTTAAATGACTCTAAAGGCTACGTATTATAACTGCTACTGAAATTAATTGCAATACTGTTCAGAACTTTGAATTCAGATCAGAAATCGGGTGTCATTATGTCACCTGTTGTAGGAGATACGACAGTTGTACCAACTTGATGAATGTGTTAAGCAGAGTAATTTAATTTATTAATTTTTGTCTTGATCACCATTTTGCTGCTCCTCAGACTCCATCATTGGAAATTAAAGTGCTAGAAATGAGAATAAACACATCAATAAAGTTCACTTTTACTCTGAACACTTAGGAAACTCCACTGGAACAATAACCTCTCTCTGAAGTGTCTTATCACAGTCCTTCTTGCGTTGAACAGCAGCTTTAGATGAGCAGAGATTACTAATTTTCTGTTGGATTATGCAGCAATCAACTTTTTTTCTAGCCTTGAAAATAATAATATACCAGAAGACACTTTTCTAATAAACAAGTTAATGAAATTATTTTCTATTTTAAAACCTGTGACCAATTTGCCCTGAGTTTTAAAGAGGGATAGCTATAAAAACTACATAATAAGAAACACTGGGAATGTTCTAAAAAATGCTCCAAATGTGTTTTGTTTTTATGTGGGATGTGGGTGCAGTGCAGGGTGCTGGAGGTTCTGACCCACACCTACTGTGACCTCCATGTGCTCAGAGCAGCTCCACAGAGGTCCCTAGTAGGGATGGGCCAAGAGGAGCACACTAAAAATCACAGCTTCAGCCTAGGCTACTACTCACTGGGGTGGGTGGGAACTCTGATGGTGAAATACCATCCTTACCTTTTGGGCAGCAGGGTGTGAAATGGCAGAAACACAAGTACAAACCACAAGCGTGCCTTGCTCAAGAAAGCCCATCCAAGAAGCACCACAAAGCCATCTCCAGTTTCTAAGTGGTCAGTTTTTCATTGGCTTTACTGGGATTATTCTGTAAAAAATAACATACATGTAACGCACATGCATGACATGTACATAGTCACATAAACTTAGCCACTAAGACTTGCATGACTCAGACTCCCTACTGTTAAACAAATGCCACCTAATAATATAACTGCTGGAATGTTGTGATCATTTTGCTGAGCAATTTTGTAGCTGCTGGACCCAGGCTCATGACAGTCTGAGAGATGGGCAGAAGTACATGTTCCTTCTTATTCTTTTCAGACTCAAATATAATCCTGAAGATATTAAATATTTATGATACTAAATATTTAAATTCTTCCACCCTGCTGGCCTGGATAATTCTATGTTCAACAAAATAGGCAAGGGAAAAAAAAGTTAAAAAAAAAAAAAAAGAAAAAAGTTCTAACCTATGTAAAAAGCTAAACACAAAAAATATGTTCAGAAAACAGAGCTATTTGGGAAATAAAGGCTTTAGTCAAATGGTGATAAAGTAATCCATATGAAATGGAGATGAATATTACAAAGGCCTGAAAAGAATAAACAACATTTCTCATTATATAGTGACTAAAAGAGAACTGCGTGTCAGTCAGCTCATTTCACAGACCGGAAGGGTTAGATTTAAAATTTCAGTCCAGATTTGATTTTAGAGCTCTTCATACTTCCAAGTCATGTGCCACAGGCCTGCCACACTTTATTAACAACACATACTTTTCTTTCTTGCAAAATCCAAGCCAGGGATGGAAGTCATCAGTAAAACTCACAAATGGGCAACTGGCCTGTCACATTTGGGCTTGATGTATTGAAAACATAAAGCTACAGAACTTCAGGTGAGACAGTTTTCCTATTTACTTTTTTAAAACATCTTATTCACAGAAAGTAGAAAGGGGACAGAGAGATATAAGACAATGTATTAAAAATAGATAATACCAGAAAACCCAGATACAGGAAACTCTGCCTGATGGGAATTTTAAGCCAAGCACTGGTGATTGCCATGTCCCAGGAGCAGGATTCAAACCAGATTTCAGAGACCTTGAAGGTTTGCAAACAAAGGAGCACCTGCTTATGAAAGGATCTACCCTTCTCCAAACAGATGGAAGAAGGATATTAAGTCTTGGTGGGCTGACCTTGTATGAAGGAAAAAAATAATTTATGAAATACATTTTAAGAACCACTAGACTGAGTTCTAAATTCTCTCTTCTCTTTAGATACTTAGTACATGGGGCATCCAGATCTTCTTGCATTAGCAATTTTTACTGGTCAGCCTTTATGTTTTCCAAAAACATGAGCCAAAATTATCCACAAATCCTCAAAAAAATGTTGATTTCAGTATGGTGAATATGAAAAACACATGAGCAAACATCTTCTAGATATATTATTAAAATGAAAGCAATAAAGTTTATCCAACTCTGCAAACATAAAGACACAAGCCAACAAAAAGCCAAGCAAGTAAGAAGTTAGTTTAACCTTGGCAGTTTCAGTGAAGCGTTTATTTCATTTCGAGACATATGAATGATGCTGAATTAATATATAGGTCACATTTGAAAGCCTTGCTCCAATATTAGGACTTTGAATATAATTTTCCTTTCCTTTCCTTTCCTTTCCTTTCCTTTCCTTTCCTTTCCTT